>JAPYZK010005337.1:0-16558 GCA_030522785.1 Platygaster equestris
TTGGAGACTTTCGGAAAGTTGTAAACTTTTCCAATGGTCAAGTTTTAGAATTTCGAAAATTTAAAACTTTTTAAGAATTTTTAAGTTTAAAAATAAGGAAGTTTGGAAAAAATAGACAAGTTATATTGGTTTTTGAAGTTTTGGAGTATTCTGAAGATTGTAAAGTTTTCGAAATTCAGAATTGATTAACACTTCGAACTTTTTGAGTTTTGAAATAAGAATAAATTTCAAAAAATTTGTGAAGTATTGTAATATTTACAAGTTTAGAAGTCTCAGAAGCTCCCACAATTTTCAAGTTGTTAATCATTTTTGAGAAATGTGGAGTTTTTGAATTGTGGAGTTCCAAAGTATTTTCAAATCTTTCAAAACTTATCAAGTTTTTGGATTTCGGAAATTCAAAAACTCCTAGAAATTATGGAGTTCAAAAGCTTGAGAAATCTGAGAATTATAAACTTGTAGAATTGTGAACTTTTGCTATTTTTGAAACAAACAAACTCGTCAATCCATAATAATATTATGAATTCACATAAGCGTCCATGCTAGCCAATACATGGTTTATCCTCCATTTGTTTTCGGGAGCGCCGCCGCGAGCGCTGCGATCGAAAATTCTGAAGTGCACATAGTCTATAAGAACCTCAGAAAAATCCTACGAAAATCGTGAATCTTATGAGGGTTTTATACACCTTACAAGAAAACGCAATCTTTATACGGAATTTAAAAATCGTACAGAATTTCGGACATTTTTATAAAAATTGAAGTTCTGAACGACGGTTCTTTGGTGTATAATTATAGGGAAAAAGTGCTGGTTGAATATAAATATTGAGGGCTGGGGGGAGGAGGGGGGATAACTCAATGAATCTACATTAAAAAAAAAAAAAATTAAGAAGTTGCACTATTTTAAACCGCAAATTGTAGAATTCCCACAATTTTGTAATTAACATTGTAAGATTCGGAAGCTTGCAATTGTTCGTGATTCGCAACAAAAACTCGAAAGCTCCAAAACTTCTCGAGTTCAATTTACTGAAAGTTTCGCTATTTGCAGTCGAATAGCACTGGGGACAAAATACTTTGGTCATTCTTTCAATTTTGATTAATGAATGTCATATTTTCGAAAGACTGTTGCGAAATCATAATCGAATGTTGGAAATTAATTCCAAACTCAATTCGACATGATGTCATATTTCATTATAATGTTTCTATGGCAACATCAAATATTTTCGAGTCAAGGTGATGACTTATGATGAATCACGTGAACGTACGAAATCCCACTGTCCAAGATTCCGAATCGAAGCGTGAAAACAAGATTTCTGCGCTATTGAAGTTCACGAGTGGATTGCAAAACCATGTTTCAATCAAGTAATTTCTTACAGTTAATGCAACTTTTGAATAATCAACAATTGTGAAATGAATTGATCTAATTCGAATCGAATGCTGAATTTATGCATAAGAACTTTTGTTCGAATGTAAAAACATCCAAAATTTGTTATTGTTGAGAAAATTCTCAGTGAAATACAAATAATACGAAACTTATGGACGACTCAGGGCCGTAGCCAGAAATTTGTTTCGCGGAGGGCTCTCGGGTAGTTTAAAAACAGTGGAGGATCATAATATACCAATGTAAATAACAATTTCGCGTATAATTCTTAAAAAAACAATCACTGTCAACATAAGTGAGAAAAAAAATTCAGAAAAAATTCACTAGTGATTCTAGTTTCATGGCGTAAAAATCAATCTAAATGTATATGAAATTCGTGAAAATGTTTATCTGGGGCCAATAAGGTTAATTCCATAAAACCTTCATGAAATTTGCCTTGAATTCAGCATTTTTATATGCTCGGAATTCGAAACGTTATAGGAATCCAGCGATTCCAAGTTTCGAATTTTAAGTTTGGAGTATCAAAGAATTTGGAAACTTCCTACACTTGGGAATTTAGGAATTTCGTGAATGCAAAATTCGAACATTCGAAATTCGGTATCTCATAAAAGTTGACTAACTTGAAAGTTTGACGAATTTGAGAATTTTAATGAGTTTTCTGCTGAAATGAGAAGAATTATGTGTATATTGGACATTTGGAATTCAACATTCATATAACTGGGAATTCTCGGAATTTTAAATTTTGTATATTTCGAAATATCATACATATATTAAGATTCAGATTTAAAAAATTGGAAACATTAATTCATCCGTCATTGAAAATTTCTGAAATGACCGGATTTTCTGGGAAAAAATTGGAACATTCGAATTCAAGCTTTTGTATGTTAGAACTCCGAATTTTGAATCTGAAGAGTTTTCAGAATCTACTAATCTCATAAATTAGACAGTTTGAAATTGAAAAATTGTAGATTCGAGAACTTCTTAAAATTGGAAATTCCGAATTCTAGTAATTAGTTTCTGTAATTTCATATGTTCGGAAAATGTTTGTACACTCGATAAATCGAGTTTTGTTATTCCTAATTTTATAAAGTTTAGAGATTTCGAAAATTTTAAAATTTAAATATTCGAACTTTTTTATTCTTAGATTTAAGTGGATAGAAAAAAAATTCCAAATCAAAATTCAGAAATTCAAATTCAAGAACTCTTAGAGATTTCGAAAATTTAAAAATTTAAATATTCGAACTTTTTTATTCTTAGATTTAAGTGGATAGAAAAAAAATTCCAAATCAAAATTCAGAAATTCAAATTCAAGAACTCAACTATGTGGTTTTTTGTAAACTGGGGGGGCGGGCCCTATGTCTAGCTACGGTCCTGAATTGGACGAAAATTAGTTTTCTATACTTCGAAAAAATTCGGAACTAGTTCTAAATTTTTTTAAAAATGTTTGAAAAAGCTACGAGAATCGTCTATTTTTCGGAAAAAGTAGATTATGGCTGTAACCGTATTTTTTGCATGCACATTTTTAGTTGACTTGAATTTCTAGTGTAAACTACGTATGCACTGTCATAAAATTTATATTTTGAGATTTTTTTAGAGAACGGTGGTGATTTTATGGTGCTGCGGGAGTCTGCTGAATTTCGCTATACTTTTCGGCCTGTACGAAAGGTATATTTCGGTTTTGGCGTCGGCTGTTTACGTAGCCTTCAGTCGCACTTTATGGGCCGTTGGCATCGCTTGGATACTTTTGGCTTGCTGCACCAACCACGGGGGTAAGTACCAATAAATAATTATCGTGATGATTTTTTTTTTTTTCAAGTTGCTCAATTTCGAATTTGTTCAATTTTCATTTTGAGCCCACGAATTTCGGAACTTTCTATTTCGCAGTTTTTGAATTTAGATTACTCTATAGTCTCTTTTAATTTCGAAACCAGAATTTGCAATTAATTATACAAGATTCCGCTCTTTATATTTTTAAATGAAAAAAAAAAAAAAAAAAAAAAAAAAAAAAACCAAATGATTCTCCAAAAAAAAAAATAATTATTAAAAATATAAACATTTTTAAAATTATCATAAAATATAAAAAATGAAATTCCATTTAACTGAATTTTAGAAAATTCTTCATGAAAATTTCAGGCTTTGAAAAATTCTTGTAATTCAATTTGAATCTCAAAAAGTATCGATTTTCTAAATTTATATGCTCAACATAAAAAAAAAGAAGTTATCACTAATAAAAATTACTCATTCTCACTGTACTCAAAAAATAAAACATAATTCCAATAAGAAACTTCAACTTTTACTAATATTCAATCAATCTGCTTACATCTAGCAGCTTTCAAATACAAAAATTTCAAATCTCCACTTCAAACGATATTCATAGTCGATAATCAAAACTTAGTTATAAATGGACAAAACCTCCTCTCAAAACTCATTTTAAATACTCGTTCTCAACCAAGTGCTTCGTAAACTTGGGTTCCTGATACAATTCATCTAATTCCGCCTGTGACAGTTTCTCGAAATTCTTAGTTACGAAACTCACTGACTTGTTCATCAAATCCTCGTCAAAGAACTTGCTGCAATGTATGATCTTCAGCGCGTTCTCGAGATTCATCGTCTTCAGCAACTCATCCTTGCAGAGTTTCTTCAGTTCCTCCATCTTGTACACATCAGCCGCGAAGTACAAATCCAAAGCAATGCCCTCCAAATCCTCGATTTCGTCGGTGTACATAAAATGCAAAAGTTTCTTGAAAGTCAGCAAAGAAACATCGTCAATCTCGACGACGGTCAATTTCTCACTGGAGTCCTGTTCTTCCAAGTCAGTCTTGAACTTTTCGCTTCGACTGGCCAAAATAAATTTATGGGCTGTGATGCGCTCCTCTTCGACTATCAAAACAATATCTCCCAAGTTTTTCGTTTCGTAAGATTTCTTGATATCTTCAGCAATGGAGTTGGCGACGTGAACTTTAGGCTTTTCCATGGTGCGAGCAAAAATTTGCTGGACTCGAGTTTCCAAAATTAAAGTATTGTCCTCCAAAACTCGTTGAGTGTCGAATTCTTGTTGGTTCATTTCTCGGAGTACGATGACTTGGTAAGCTAAAAATCTGTCCTCGATGTCGACTCGTTTATAGGAGGTGAAAAGTTGATCGCCTTTGTTGTTCTTCGCGACCAGTTTGATGGACAAGCCGCTCATGTAGAACTCGTTGGTGAAGGAATGATTCATGTTAAATTTCAGAGCAATGGCGACATTGAGGGTTTCGACTGACAAAGCATTTTGTTTTCGGTGTAAGGTGATTTGGAATGACCCGAGTCCTTCCTTCATGGTGATCGTGCGAGATTTGAAGAAAGTGCAGTCGCTGATATTCGCGAAATCTTGTATCGTCCAAGACAAGCTGGTTTCCAGTTTTTCCAGTTTCGTGACCTGGATGTTTTCCACTTCCATTTCTTCTTCTTGTGGATTGGTTTTTTCTTTCTCTAATTCTGGTTCCTTTGAAGTTCTGGGGGAGAATCTGAAGCCACTATTGGATGTCGAATTGGTGGCCTGCGAATGATACGACATTTTAGGTTGTTTTTTTGGCCTGGACATCTGAAAAAATAGTAACTTATATGTTCATGTTTCATGATACTATATAGGTACTTCAAACATTCAAAGAATTGTTAGAGGTTAAATTTTAGACAAACTTATTTTGGTTTGGGAAAATTCAATTTCTTAAAATTAAGGATTTCCGATGAATACGTGGTAAATTTCATGCAGAATTCTCAAATATGTTTTATTATAAAATGTTAAGCTTAAAAAATCAAAGATTTTCCGATGTTCGATTCTTTTATAAGAAAGCGGGCTTAGGGGATAAAACATAGGGGAAGGGCTGGCTTTGGTCGAAGAATTTTTTCACGGCCGTAACATTAAAATTATCGGACAGTGAACAAAAAGGCCTGGAAAACTGTGTTACTTGGGCATTTTGTGAAGTTCGAGGAGATGCTCCAAAAGGAAGTACGGCCGGTTTGATCATCGCAGTCGTAGTTGATGGTTGTGAATTGGAAAAGTTGTTTTGATTAAACCTGACTGCCGGTTCACCAAATAAAGATGGAACTGACGAAGATCCGTTGAATATACTCATGTTGAAGCGTTAAACGTTTAAATACAATGAACAGCAATGAGGTTCAACCACCAACTTTTGTCACGGATTTTTTTACGTATCAAATACTCAACACAGGCACAGTTGATCGTCAACTGTTCAGCTGTTGTCGCGCGTCAGCAAGTGTGTCAAGTACATATGGTCACCACATTATGTGTATGGGTTATAAAATTAGCGGGAATAATTAAATAATGTGATTAGTCGTAAAGGCGCGCGAAATTTGAACGTGATTTTAACGCTCCAGCGCCGGCCAATCATAATGGGTATTTTCAATTTTCCCGCCTGACAAAATTATATTTTTAGTCAATGAAATTATTACATTTAGCCAATCGACATGACTTACGAACTTTCAATTTGAAAAATTGCATGCAAATTTTACAACTCTCAAAGCCATCATATATGAAGATTTTAAATAAATAAATTTCCAATCAAATTAAACTCGACTGAATTTTTTCGCAGGTATAGCCAACACGATCCTTTCGTTTAAGGGCTGGGTGCCTTTGAGCAGGTTGACTTTTTGCGCTTACCTTTTGAATCCTCTCATTATCAACTCGATTTACCTCAGAACTGAAAATTCCGCACATGTGGATTACCTGCATAATGTAAGTTTTTGATTAAAAAAAAAAAACTCATTCAGTTCTTAATTAGAGTTCCTATAAATAGAGAGTCTGGCCATCTGCAATGTGTTAGTGTGTACGTGTCCATCTCTTGACCCACAATGGCGGCGGTACACACAAATACATTCGTCACTTACATACAATCGCTTCTTCTATTCGGAGCCGCCATTTTGGGTTAAGCTTTAGATCCAGCCGATCAGAAAGTTGCGCCGGATAGCCTCTCAATGAAAAAACGTCAAGCCCACATTGCCATAAGGCTCGTTTTCTCATCTCATCACATACAAAAATAAGCCTTACAGCAATTCCTGTAAGCCTTGCAGCCTTACAGGAATTGACACAATTTTTACATTGTTAATCAACCAATAAGAATATAATCAAAAAATTCTTTTGTTTTCAGGGAGCGATATTTTTTGGAAACCTCATCGTAACATACATTTGCTCATTCGCTCTTTCCTTAATGATCGAGACCCCGAATATTTTATTGATGCGATTGATCGTAAACGGACGCCGCAGCAAAAGATGAACTTCCTTGAAAGATCGAGTACACACGATTTGATGGTTCTTTTTTCTTCAAAATGCGTGTAAGAAGAGACCTAGTATAAGGACAATAAGAAATTTTGTACAAATACATTAAACTATATTTACATATGAAAATGTACAAATTGCTAAAAAAGTAATCCAAGGCTTCTTTCTTCCAGCACAGAATTTTTTGGAAAAGGGGAAGATTTTTATCAATTTATAAATTTGTTCTTTGCATGATTCGTAAAATTGTTCATTTTGAGAAGCTACTAGATAATGAAAAGGGAATCTGGTACTCCGGGCTACGAATGCACTGGGGAATGTATACGTGGCTGCGTCGAAGAAGCAACAGAACGGTTTACTCGAGACGCCTGCTCCCGACGATATTCTTCTACTTGTTTTTCCAATTGTTCTTTCAGCACCAAAAGCTCTCGTGTTCGTTGGTACACCGGGTCCTAATATTAAGAAAAAAGGAAAGTTATAGAAAAAACTGAAAACTTGAAAGCTTGATCTTCTAAAAAAATGAAATCTTACAGAGAATTTATAGATCATCATGAGAATTAATGTTACTAGTCACGATCTCTATAGTCGAGGACAGATTGGAAACTTTAAACATTGGGATTCAGAAATTCAAAATCTTCATCCGAAATGGAGGAATTTCTTAATTTGGATGAAATATTCTCCAATTTTTCATACATTAAAAATTTGCTATACTCGAGTCTGTTATCCATTGTATATAGTTGAAACAATGAAAACAGTTGGAATGCAAACCTGTTGCCTCATACTGGGATTCCACCTGCAGTAAAGTCCTTTCCAGGGTCTAATATATCTCATACTGGGAACTGGCATCAGCACGAATTGTCGGCTTGGATCTGCCCAATAAAGCGGGTTCCGATAAAGCGAAAGTTGACTATTTATCATCGACCACAACGACACTGTCTTTTCCTTAACTTTTTCCTTAGCTCTTTCACGTTCACTGCGAAATTGAACAATTTTCAATCAATTACACATTAAAATACATATAACGTGCAATTAAACAGAAGACAAGTTCAAAAACTTAATTTAAAATAAAATCACCAGTAACTTTGATCCTAAATCTCTGACAACGTCATAAAATCCACCTTACAAAATTCCTATTTCTCATCAAGTAGAATCTTATAAAATTCTTGTGAAATTCTTATAAAGATTTTAAGGTGAATCGTTTAAAATACATGCCTGTTGTACAAAAACGTGCCAAATCTGCAAGAATACAAATGATCCAAAATTGTAATGAGAAAGTATTCGTTGAATTGAAACGCGTTCGTGAATTGTTGCGTCACTTGCCAGACGCAATCAATAAATTGAAGAAATACGGGAGATCGGTCGGCGTCGCTGTGGTGCTCATCTCCATGACCAATTCTCTAAAAATGAGAACACAAGTGAAAATTTTGAAACAATTTCAATTTATCGTTTTCAAAGTACACTGAATGAAATTGCACAGATGCGAACGAAATTTAGATTAATATGCCTTTTTAACGAAACAATAAAATAAAAAAATGTAGGTACACTCTTCTTTAAATTACCTGTTGAAATTTGTGTCCGAAACTAAGCCATTCCTTTTCTATTAAAACTTCGAATCCTTTGATTGTCCTATAATATGGATCCAGCATCAACATTGCCAAAGCAGTAAGCTGAAAAAATTAATTTTGTTCAATAATCGTCTTAAGGTAAATTTATTGGTACCAATAAAATGGAAAACTGCCAGAAATGATGATTATACGAAGTTTTCGATGATTCTGATGAATATTAAAAAATTTAGAGAATCACCTGAGCTGTTCGATCCCAACCATCCGAACAATGCACCAAAACCGAAGTTTTGTGATTTTCAACCTTGTCAACAATTTTAACCGCTCCTGCGAGAATGCACTTTATATGTTTCAGCCAAACGGTCGATTCCAGGCCTGACCACCATCGAGTTTCTTCGATCGTTGGGAAACAAAGTTCTGCAACAAAAAATAGATCGAAACGTGAAAACGTGCATGTTTTATTACTTTGATAAAAAATTGTAAAATTCGAAGCCTCTCAAGTCAGAGCAAACATTTACATTTAAACTTCGTAGACAACAAAATCTAAAAACTTGAAAATTTGGATTCAAAGATCTGGAAAATCCATCAAAGATCAACTGAAAATGTAAAGTCTCGATGTAATTAGAAATTCAACTAATTTGAAAGTTCGAGTTTCAGAAATCGGAAATAAGTATTTATTTAATGGGAAGTTTCGAATTTATATTCGACTGGTTGGGCATTTTAACATCTAACAAACAAAATCTAATAAACAAAAAATAGTCAAAGTTAAGGATTTGAAACTTCAGCATTGCGAAAATTTGAATTTGCAAAATTTTTCGATTCAGAATGGGTACTCACGAACAGCTTAACAATAAAGTCGTCATTTTTCGACAAGAAACTGCAAGAAATTTGTAAATATGCCCAATCGGAGAAAACCCCTACATTTGGGCTAAACAATTCATCATCACATATAAACCAAAGCATCAAATTATATATATATTCTCATCTTCGATTTTCCTCTCGCACGATCAATCAGGAGCACTATCATAAATTAATTGTTATATATTCATCTCCGGTTTCCCTCTAACGAAAGCCAAAAGGTATATCGTAATTCTAAAGTTTGATTGCCTTCCACTTACAATGGGCTGTTGGACTATTGATGTTCCCTTATACAAATATACGAGAAGACCACTCAGAAAACTCTACCTTCCTCACCTTCGGCCAAGAAGACCGAAAAGAACGATCATCGTTGATCGGACAACTGACAAAATCGGGTTGCCCGATCGTACTCACGCTCAAGAAGGAGAGTTCTGACTCATCATCGTGGCTGCATCAACCCCCACATTGTGTGAGAGAAGAAAAAGATGTACTACAGAAATGATCCTGTGAAGTACGATCTTAATGGTTCAAACCGTTTCGATTGGTTATCTATACTTTCGGACAAAACTTCAAGTGCGAGTCCAATTTTCTATCCGACACCTGGTGAGCATTTTGGAAAACTGTCGGCGCGTTTCGAAAAGGCGCGAAAATTCAAATGCGGAAGCCATCTCGGTTCAACACACAAAATATTGCCATAATCGAACAAATGAAATTTTTTTAGTAATGTTATTATCAGAATGGTTTGAACAATTCCTAAAAATTTAGTTAGCGTCCCTGCGCTTTAAAATATGCATATTTTTAAGAAATTCGAGTTTTCTGGTGATTCTGTGGAAATATTGGTAAGATTTCCAGTAAAAATTGATTCAATTACAGGGGGCTCGGTATCGAACAGACATGTCATGAACAGAATCTCTTCGGGTCCAACAGAAATGTCAAGCAGGTAGAAAAGTAATAAATCATTAGTTTCGACTCCAGAAAAATGCTGCGTCACTGAACGCCTCAGAAAAAACAACAATCCTCAATACTGCGTCTATATGAATTTACGCATTTGAATTTCAAATTGATAAAAATTATGTTTTCAAAATTATGGAAATAAGGATTGAAATCCGGAAAAACCATCTCGGCCGAGAGCAGCATCGTTCTACCTGTCTATTCAGCTCGACTTTACGCTTCATTAAAAGAGTTCCCTCTGTCTAACAGACACTCGTGTCTAACAGGAAAATTTGGGGAAAAAAATTCTGTTCAATACCGAGCCCCCTGTATAATAATGCGTGATTTCACAATTAAGTTAGTGATTTTTCGTTTCTATGACATTATGATTTTTAATTTTTTTTATCAATTTTTTTAATGCAAAATTTATTGTTTTCTGTGTCATGACAATTTATGATAACATAAAAATTTATATGGAAAAAATTTTTTTGAATTAGTACAAAATGCAAAAATGGAAACAAAAATAAAATTGTGTATGTATGAATATAGGAATAATTTTTGTTATATATTTTTCATCCATGAAATATAAATGATTAAAATTCGTCTTTAAATGATAACTCACCTCTATTTCTGTTAAGTATCTTTTTTTACCAAAGAATTGTAAAAATATTTTGTTTATCAAATTCATTCACCCGTACATTCTATTTATCGAATGTACTTTCTATTCATGTAAAATTCTGAATTACTCATAACAAACATTAAATCAGATTTCCACTAACATCCCATTCAACTAGAATCCAATTTTAATTTGAAAAAAATTCTGAAAAATTGATAAATTAAAAAAAATGGTCACCAATGTTCAGTACCCAAAAACATTCCAACAATCCCCCCCCCCCTTTTTTTTAATTGCCTTCAGTACCTTTTAATTTCCTGAGACTCTCCCGCATGACATGAATATTGTGGATGTCGAGGAATACGAGTTCGGCGTTTTGGTAGGCGTCCTCGCTCTCGTAACCGCCGCCCTTGGCCTTGTTGGCGATGGCGTTCGCGGAAGGTCTCGCGTCCATGATGAAGAGCTTGTGACTCTGGGCGTTGGCGTCCATGATGAGCTGTATGTACCTCTCATCCTCGCGACTACGTTTGCCACTTACGCCGACGAGGGGTTGGGCGCAGCGCGTGATCGTCGCCTGGCTCTCCGGATGGATCCAGGAAAGCACCGGGAGTCGGCCTTTGCTCCTGAAAGCCGCGGAAGCCCGAAGGTCCTCGTCCTTGGCGGCCATCGGTACCGCCCAAACTGCGGGGTAACTGTCGCAGATCGAGTAGTCGTCGTTGATTTTCGAGATCTTCCACATGTCGTTGTTTATGCCCTGGATTCATTTCAAAACATAATTAATTATTGTGTCAGACTTATTGATATTATAATTTTTTTTTCATTTATGTATTTATTTGATATTTACATACTATTATACATTTTTATTTATAAAATATTTTTGAGCATTAGTTTCAAACATATTTGTTTGCAACAAAAATGTTGTGATAAGAAAATATCAAAAATTGGATACCCTGAACTTGTGTGCGAAATTATTATTATTATTTTTTGATTCCACAATAAAATTGTTGCCCCAGCGATGCGGACTTCTGAAATAGCTATTTGCATCATATTTTTTATTACTGCCTATTATTTACAGTTCATTATCAAATTTTGGGGGAAGATTTGTGGATTCAGAGTTGAAAATTCAGGAATGCAAATCCAACAAATTTTCAATCCGGAAATCGTGACGTTTTGAAGACTGCAGCACTTTGATAAGTTCAGAATCCAGGTCCTAGAACTAGAGGTCAAATTTTACGACTTTGAAAATCAGTGACTTAAAATGAGGAAAATTCGATTTCGTGTAAAAAAATAACAAAATTTTATTAACATGTAACACTTATTTAAATTTAAAAACTTCGAAGTTCTTGTGTACTTTTTAACTTTCATTCGTTCAATATAACAAAATATATGAAAATGGACAGAAGATTCAGCAACTCGAATACTTCGGTGATACAGACATCCGCGCGTCCAAGAATAGTAGGTAGAATAATCTCGATTTCGAACAACAAAATCTTCGGAATCTGGACTTCAAGTATGGTTCGCTTCAGTTCAGTTTAATTAGAAAACGACTTTAACAGTCGAGAAGTTGACGAGTTATACAATATTAAATTATACTAATTAACTTTTAAAATATGCAATCTAAAAAACTTCGTTATTTAAAACAATTTTACAATCAATATATTCGCGAGTTCGAATTCATTGAATCGAATAGTTCAAGTGAAGCAAAACTTTGGAATTTCAGCATTATAACATTCAGAGAATTGAAACATTTGAAACAAAACAAGTTGCATAAATCAACTACACAAATAATTTTGGTATCAAAAATTACATTTATTTATCATAAACTAATACTGTACAATAAAGGTGACTGTTATTATACAAAACCTCAAAATAAACTACGATTAATGTACACACCTTGTCACTTACAAGAATTACAATCATACATCAACTCGTCTTAAAAAATCCTAAATCTATTTCTTTACAAAAAACATAATATAATAAATAACAGTCTTATGAAAAAGTGAGGAACAATTAAAAAAAAAAAAAAAATAAAACAGATTTTCCCGCGATCCCCCCCACCGCTAACAAACTTCCTCAACCCTGTGATATCCAGCATCTTGAGGTCCTGCACCACCAGCTCCCTGATGAATTTTGGTCATAAACGGCTGGCATTGTCTCTGCAGTTCCTCCAACTTGTGCTTATACTCCTCCTTTTCCGCTAGGGTGTTGCTATCCAGCCAGCTCACGGCCTCGTCGCACAAACTCATAACCTGGTCTTTGTCGCTTTGCCCGAGCTTGCTCGTCGCATCCTGGGCAGCCTGTTTGACGCTGAAGATGTACGTCTCAAGCTGGTTCCTGGCCTCGACCTTCTCGCGCTGCTGCTGGTCTTGATCTCGGTACTTTTCAGCATCAGCGAGCATTTTGTCGATCTCCTCCTTGGACAGGCGACCTTTGTCATTGGTGATGCGAATATCGCTGCTCCGGCCACTAGCCGTGTCCTTGGCAGTAACATGGAGGATACCATTGGCATCAAGGTCAAACGTGACTTCAATCTTAGGAACCCCACGAGGCGCTGGCGCGATTCCGCTAAGCTCGAACCGACCTAAGAGATTGTTGTCGCGGGTCATGGCCCTCTCACCCTCGTACACCTGGATAGTCACCCCTGGCTGGTTGTCCGCATAGGTCGTGAATATTTGCGATTTCTTGGCAGGAATGCGGCTGTTCCTGTCGATGATGTTAGTCATCATACCCCCAGCAGTCTCAATACCCAGGGAAAGAGGGGCCACGTCGACGAGGAGCACGTCCTGCAGAACGGAATCAGTGGTGCCCTTGCCTGTGAGGATGGCGGCTTGGACAGCCGCGCCGTAGGCTACAGCCTCGTCGGGGTTGATGGAAAGGTTCAGCTTCTTGCCACAGAAGAAGTTCTCGAGCATCGATTGGACCTTGGGGATTCTGGTGGAACCACCGACGAGGACGATGTCATTGATGGCGCGCTTGTCCAGCTTGGCGTCGGTGAGGGCCTTTTCCACGGGTTGCAGGGTGGAGCGGAACAGGTCGGCACAGAGTTCCTCGAAGCGTGCCCTGGAGACTTTGGTGTAGAAGTCGATGCCCTCATAGAGCGCGTCGATCTCGATGGAGGCCTCCGTGCTCGAGGACAGGGTGCGCTTGGCTCTCTCCGCGGCGGTGCGAAGCCGGCGTAAGGCCCTGGGGTTGGTTTTGACGTTCTTGCGGTACTTCCTCTCGAATTCTTTGCAGAGGTGGTCAACGAGGCGAGAGTCGAAGTCCTCGCCACCCAGGTGTGTGTCACCGGCAGTCGCCTTGACCTCGAACAGCGAGCCCTCGTCAATGGTCAGGATGGAGACGTCGAATGTGCCACCTCCCAGGTCGAAGATCAAGACGTTTCGCTCGCCCTTGAGGTTCTTGTCGAGGCCGTAAGCCAACGCTGCCGCCGTTGGCTCGTTGATTATTCGCAGGACATTCAGACCCGCTATCGCTCCGGCATCCTTCGTTGCTTGGCGCTGACTGTCATTGAAGTAGGCAGGAACTGTGATAACTGCATCGCGGATTTTGCCCCCAAGGAAGGCTTCCGCTGTTTCCTTCATTTTCGTCAGGACCATGGAGCTTATTTCCTCTGGGCTGAACCTCTTTGTCTCTCCGCGAAACTCGACCTGTAAAAATGGTTGGGATGACGTTAGTATCAATGTTTGCAGATTTTTTTTTTTTTTTTTTTTTTTTTTTTTTTTTTTTTTTTTTTTTTTTTCTTTTTCCATTTTCTTTTTTTTCAGTTGTTTTTTTTAATTTTTTTGTTTAATTATTCAACTTTTTTGAATGTTCATCATTTTAGAATTTTAAAACTCTAAGAAAAGTAAAAAATTTAAGACTAAAAGAAAAATTGAAGACTAATTTAAGAGTATTATTTAATTAATCCACTGTTATTTAATAATTATATGTAATTAAAATTTAAGACTAAAAAATTCAATTTAGTACACTCTGCAATTTTCAATTTAAAAAGAATCGAGAAGTCATTATTGTATTTTGTTTGTCAATTATAATCACGGTTGTGAATTGAAAAATATGAATTTGAGAATTTGAGACTTCAAACACTCAAATTTTTAAAAGGTATTTGAAATCGAACACAATTACAAATTTCAACTTTTATCGAATAATAATTGTTCTATGTAGAAAAAATTTAGATTCAATTCTTCAATTACAAAAAATCATTTTGAAGTCAACATTTCACAATGAAAAAACATGTAGGGATTCGAAACAGTATCAAAATCATTCAGCAATTCGGGATGAAAGCGTACTTAAATAGAAACGGAAAAATCATCAGTAAATAAAAATTTTGCAAAATCAAAATTGAAGGAACAAGAAATTCAGATGATAACGTCATGAATTACGCATTCAAGATTCACATTGAAAAAAGGCGGGTGTTATTATAAATCAGTATTGATTTCAATTTGTCAAAAAAACTTGTACCAACCTTTGAACATTTGAGGATGGAAATCGAATAAGAAATTGTAAATTCTCCAAGTCAGACAGATACAGAAATTACATAGTTTCTGTTTCATTTTTAAAATGAAAAAATTAATGCAATGTTGTGTTTTCATTCTGCACTAAAATTGGTGTGAGACGCAAAATTAATCGGTATTGTAAAAATTCCCATCATGAAAACACTACCTTCACCAGAAAATTAAGGTCGTAAATTGTGAATCTTACGAGAGTTTTACGAAACCGAACTAACAAAAGAAATTAAATCTTGGAATTTTAAAATCAGATTTCAGAAATCGAATACAAGGAAATAAATTCGAATTTTTTACGAGATCTTCAAAAATACATACAAGTTCAAAAATGCTGTGAAACCAAAAAACGAACATTCAATATTCAAAATCCCTTACAAGATAATTTCACTTATAAAATCGTGAATTGTCAATTTTACAAGAGTTTTACTAAACCGAATCAATAACAAAATGAAATTTTGGAATTTTAAAATCAGATTTCGGAAATCGAATACAAAGAAATACGAATTTTCCACGAGACCTTCAAAAATACATATAAAATTATAAAAACACGTTCAAATATGCTGTAAAAACCAAAAATCCAACACTCTATATTCAAAATCACTTTCACTATGCATACCTGTATCTTGGGTTTGCCACCTTCGTTGACGACTTTGAAGGGCCAGTGTTTCATGTCACTCTGGATTTTCTCGTCGTCATATTTGCGGCCGATCAGACGTTTCGCGTCGAAGACGGTGTTGGCCGGGTTCATAGCAACCTGGTTCTTCGCAGCATCCCCGATGAGCCTCTCGGTGTCGGTGAAGGCCACATAGCTCGGGGTCGTCCTGTTGCCCTGGTCGTTGGCGATGATCTCGACCTTGCCCTGCAGCCACACTCCCACGCAGGAGTAGGTCGTACCCAAGTCTATCCCAATTGCTGGAGCCATAGTTTTTCTCGTTGTCAAACTTGTTTCTTCGCTCAAATTACTCTTCGAATTCACTTCGTAAACTCGCGCGTTGCTTTGATAGGATCAAATTGATACTTCGCTAACGTTTCACACGTATTTATCGTACACTCGCTTGTCGTCAACTGTGAGGCAAGCGGAGCGCGCCGCAGTATTTAAACTCTCGCCGGTGGAAGGGGGATTGTACGCGAACGTTCGAGACTCGAGCTACTAGATGTTTCTGGACTTAGCTATATCAGCTGTGCTTTTGTGGATTATTTTCGAGAATAATTCTCGAAAAAAAAAAAATATTTCAGAGCGTATTTTGAAAAAATGAATGACGCTGAGGGCTTATTGTTTTTAGACTAGTTTTGGCCATTTGAACTTGGAATTATTCTGCTGGAGAATGAGAATTTGAAAAATGAATTTTACAGTTTGTTCAATGTTTTTTTTTGCAGTTGTTCGTGATTAAGAATTTTTTTAAAATAAAGAATGTGTTTATAGAATTAAATTATTGCGTTTACATTGGG
>JAPYZK010005338.1:0-16889 GCA_030522785.1 Platygaster equestris
AGAGAGAGAAAGAGAGGAGTAAAGAAGCGGTATGAAAGTATGTGTGAAGCTAATTATTGTAAAACCAAGTCCACAATAGATTAGAGAACGCAAAGCTTTATATAAACCAAGTCCGTATCTGGGCCTAATGTAAATGGCTGATATGTAAATATATAATAAAAAAATTACATTACCGGAGATTTTTGAGCTGACGAAGTACTTAGGGACTCTGTAACTTTAGCTATTTCTTGGGCTTGAATGTTGACAATGTTCCCAACAACACTTGCGCTCAATCGGACCTGAAATACAACATTTTTTACTTTTATTTACGGACGATAATTAATTAATGGAAAATATAATTTATTCATATTGTTTACCGAAGTGTCGTCGAATTCAGACATGCTTTTCATGAGGTCGTCCGTGATTTTCTGAAAAATGAAAGAAACATTTCAGTTACTACTTGAGGCGTTAAAAAATTTTTTTAAATATATAATTCTGCATAATCATTTAAGTGCATTACATAAAAATTGTGCTTTTAAAACCTTACATCATAATTTGATGGAATTTCGTACATTTTTAGACGTAATTCTTTTTAGTGTAAATTTCAAAACTTTCTGATTCTTTATGAATTTTTTTAATGTGTCTATGAATTTTTACTTGCGATTTCAATTGTACATTTTTCCAAAAATAGATCGCACTGATATTTTCTTGCCATCAAAAAACTACATTGTATTCAATTTTACATAAAATGTGTACTATGAAAACACAAAACTAATGAACTCAAAATAATATGAAATCGCCTTAACAAAATCAATGACAACATTTTTAAACTTAGGAATATTTAGATATCAAATGTTCTAACTCTCGATGGTGACAAAAACTTAATATAGACGATTTTTTTCAGTTTTTTCTAAAATATAATAATTTTAGACTTTTCCAACACATTCAAAACCATTTTTTGCATTACTTTATGCTGAGTCGTTTCTGAAACCTCAACTTCTGCGTTCGACTGGCTATTTTGTTCTTTCGAAGTCCTTAATTGAAAATCAGGAATATTTCCGTACTCAAGAAGAGTACTTTTAATCATCAAAACTTCATCAGATGGAGGGTCATCGTTGCGTTTGTAGCGCCGACGAGGTGTGTACGATTTCTGCAAAAATTATTAATGAAACATTTAAGAAACGAACATACAGCAATATGAATATCGTGAAAATCTGTAAAATCTTCGAAAAAAAAAAAAATTAAATTAAAAGATTTACAAGTTTCAAAATTTATATTGTTTATATTGCAACTTTAAAATAAACTAAGTACAATTTCAGACAATTGAATCTGTGAGTTCTTGAATTTAGAAGTTTCAAAGTTGGTGAATTTCGACATTTGGATTTGAAAATTTAAAAACGCACATTGAAACATCCAAAGGTCTTAAAATTTTAAACTTTGAGGCTTCAATTATGAAAACTTGAAAAGTTGCATTCAAAGATTGAAAATTTCGAACGTTTTAGAATTCGAGTTTAACTATTTTGTGCATTAAATTACAGAAATTCAACAAATCTGTAATTTTAATTTCTGGTGGATGAAAAAAATTGAAAAATGCAAGTCACCGAGACTTTTATATTTGGACATTTCAACTCAGAACGCGAAACGTTGGAAAATCGAAAGCTTAAATAATAAAAAAGTTTCAATTTTGTAATCAAAAAATTAAAAAATGTAAAAACTTGAATTTAAATATTTACAAGTTCAAAATTGATAGATACTATACAATTTTTGCACCAAAAATTCGCATAGTGAAAAATTCTAAAACTCGATGAAATCAAATAACTGAATTAAAAACAGTTTCAAGGTTTTCAATTTCAAATTCGTAAACGCAAATTTAAATGTTTCCAATCTCACAGAATAAAAATACAAGTTTCGATACAAAAATCCAGAAAACTCGATTTTTAATTTTAAAAGATTGGAGTTCCGAAGTTTGTGACTTCGAAAAATCATGGAATGTACAGAAATGTGTGAATATTGGAGTGTCTAAGCTTTAGAATCCAAATTAAATTGTTGCAACTAAATTTGATCCTACATCACCGAATCTTGAACTTCCAAAAAAAGCGAGCAAAAACAATTTTGAAACCAAAAACCAACTTTCTTTAAGCCAATCTGGGACGTTATTTTATTAACACAAAAAAAACCCAACCTTCACTAATTGCAAATTTGCAGATACGTTTTGCGTTTTTCTAAGCGTAGAATTTTCGTCGTCCACGAAAGCGTGATTTTTATCGAACTGACTGATCGCGTAGGATCGAACGAATTCCGCCATTTCAGCACGAGTTTGCATGGACTGTTTGACTAGCCACTGAAAGTTCAAAAAATATCTATTATCACTCATTTGTATTTTTTATTATTTCGAGAAAATGTTGAACATTTTATTTTTGCTACCTGAATAACCGGGAAAATATGAATACAGTCCAGTCCTTGAATTTGGTGAGGCTCTATTCTATGTGGGCAGTTCATTTTCGGCAAAACCGCGACGATTTTTTCAGTCAAGGCTCTAAAATCAGAAATTATGATTGCAGATCTACTTTTTGGTGAAAGTTAAAAACATCAATGAGTGTTATAGTACATTTTATATTATATATATGCGTTTACTCATACCCCTGGGGGGTCTTTGAGGTTACACATTTATACATTCATACATTTTGGTATAGTTTAATAAATTTGTTGAAGTTAAACGAAATGAAATTAGCTTTGAATTACGTTAAGTTAAATGAGACTATTGCACTGGAACAGGTACTGAGAGTAAGTTAAGTAAAAATGAAACTATTATACAATACAATACGATACAAACTAAATATTATAGATCTTAATTAATTCAGAGAGGTATAGGTCAATGTTGGTGAGGTCTGATAGGGGGGGGGGGGGTGCCAGTCTGCTCCTGGGAAGCAGGATCGATCCTTGGCTCTCTATCTCCCTTGGTTGTTCAAGCATAGTACATTTTATAATATACTATATTACATTATGAAAATTTCATGAAAAAGAGAAATATAAAAATTATGGTATTTCCCCAATATTTATCTCTATTAATAATGGCATGATTTTGTTAATACAAATAACGAAAAGAGAGAATATTCTTAATCAGTGGAAGAAATATTTAAAAATGCGTAGGAATCTTAAAAAATGTATAAAAAAAATAATTTAATAATAAAATACTTTTTCAGGAAAAAAATCGTTTTCGTTGATTTTCTCTGTTAGAAGCTGAACAGACATAAGGTCTTTTCAACTTGTAATGTAGTATTTTTATAGACATCGAGTTGAAGAAGCTATAAGGTAAAGAACTGAATTTTACATTTTTTGTCCAATTGTGGAGTTTTCTTGGAAGAGTAAATCAACATCCACATCGAAGCTGCTGGATTCCATGCACCAGGTCATCCCTCCAACAACCTAGAAGTTTAAAAAAATTGCCATTAATACCATGTTCACGCAAAATAAATAATTTTAGATCAGGTTTCGTAATAGATTAAATTTTGATACAGTTGACTGATTTTGGGATGGAAAAGTCATACTTTCAAAACAAGAAAGTTGATAACTAAAACTTAAAAATGTTGACATTTTTTGTAGAGAACACCTCTAGAAACTTTTTCTGAATACGCCACTGTTTTTTTTACAAATTATCGAAAAACTTAATCGCCAATATATAGAAATCCGTCATTTTTAGAAATTTCGTTTTTTATGATCCACGTTGAATTTTCATGCTGTAAATTATTACTGATTATTACTACTGTCATTGTTATTTACATGTAAACAAATACTTGAGAAAAATAAAACTTTCCTTCAAACTGGACTAACCTTGTCAAAATTAGATAAACCTTTAATCCTGGCCCTAAAATATCCAGCAGCTACCAGTAAATCAATTATTTCCTGGAATTTTACAGCTTGTTCTTCGTCTTCCCTGACATCAGCCTGAAATTTGAACAATTGTTGATAAAAAAAAAAAAGAACATAATTGCCATCGTCCATTTTCACAAACCTCGGTAGCTTCTGAACTTTTAACGTGCTTTTTAATGTCTTGAAACATCTTGTATATGAACTAAAAACTCGAAGAATTCTCTTAAAAGTACGGAATATTGCGAAAAGATGCGATACGAACGTCTCAAAATATTTATTAACTTGTTTTCTTTTTTTTTCAACTGACAATCATATGGAGTGAGGAGTTTTACGCTTGGCCGTCACAATTTGCTACCTGGCGGAAAATAGCGAAACTTGGACCCTTGTTTTTTTTAAATGCTTCCATTTGTATTTTTGGCATACATCGACGTGATAAAAAAATACCTATATATCAGTACAAATTATCTGATTTTTCATGTATACAAAAAAAACAATTCTTATTGCAATACGATTTCTCTTTGCAGGAATAAGGTATTTTACATCTTGCCGTTATATTTATGAGACTCACGACTCATGAGTCACGAATCATGTGACATGTGACGCGAGAGGCAAGCGCGGGAAAACTTGAAATTCGTCAGGGTGCATAATATCATAATTTTCAATTCTACTGAATAAAAAAGTACAAATTTAAATTGAAAATTTACATTCCTCAATGTTGCAACATTCCAATTTCTTCTTCCGTATTACTGCAAATTTTCGTATTCCCACATTTTACAAATGTGTACCTCGAGTTCAGTCTGTTTTGGATCTAGATCTAGCAGTTGTTAAAATTTTGAATGGGTCTATGGTATAAGAGTTGAATTATTACAATTTCGTACTTTGAAAGATATATCACTTAATTTACTAACTTTCATATGACAGTTATTAACTTCGGGAAGAAATATTAAGTTGAGAAATTTCGGAATTTAAACAATTGAATTTCTACGTTATAATTAAAAAATTTGGAAATTCAACACTCACAATGAGAGTTTCTCCGCATTTTCTTACCTTTGTACTTTGGAACGATCGGATAACCCGTGCATTTATGTAAAGTTTATGTAAACAGTTTATACTAAGTTTATGTAAACTCCATTCAAACTGTTAATGCGTAAACAGTCCACATGAATTCCAGATGTAAACATATGTAATACAAATTTACGTCAACTGTTAACCATTGACGTACATTGGTTTTCTAGTTGACGCATTGGTTTTTTTCAGTTTTTTGTAGAAATCGAAGAATTTTTGCGATAAATAACTCTGAAAACGACCAGCGCAGCTGTAAAAAACACATGACCTGTTAAAAATAAAAGTCACGAAAAATTACTAAATATTGTAGAATCCACAAAATTTGCAATGTTCAAAAAACATAAAATTTGAACCATGAAAGTAATGGATAATTCATGTAAGGAAATATATGATGAAATTATCATTAAAATTTAAAATGACTACATAAAGAATGAAAATTAAAAATAATCACAAACTCGAGTATTTGCAAGTATTTGTAAAATTCAAAAAAACTGACGAGTTTAATAAAATAAAAATGTGAGAACTGCTGGAGAATTCGGAACTTGTGGGGATTCTAAGATAAATAAAAAATGTGAAAATATCGACAATTTTCGAGATCTTAAAAAAAAAATGATACATTTTGAAAATCCAGAAACTTTCGAAATCGAAAAAATCCACAGAACTTAAGACTTTTTCTACGATTTTTTCGATGCCGCCAAGGTTGCGACCTGATTATTCACAATTTTACGATGGCGGAAAGCATATTTTATACAAAAATTATTTTCCACCCAAGATTAATGATGTTCACACAAAAATGGTCAAATAAACTTTCGAGTAAAAAAATAATCTGAATAAAATTTCTCATATATATATATATATACGAACAATATTATAATAATACATATGTATCTTGTAAAATAAAACAGTATGTTTTCTTATCAATTATCACCAATTTTATGATTTGTTTTTTTGAGAATGAGAATTATCGAGTACAAAAATGAAAATGTCGCAATCAGCTTAACTTACGTTTCTATACAAATACATTAAGGCATTATACATTAATATACTTAAAAGGTCAAATTTCCGAATATCGCGTTCGTTTGAACTCCGTCAGAATATTTTTGGAGCGAGCTCGTTAATAGTATATTTTTCAACTCAAGAAATGTGTTATATTTGCTCGTATTCATTTTCTCACTCGCAAACTGCGATGCCCAAATTTCGGGCTGAACATTTGAAATAGGAAAATTATATCATAGTCTGATTATTGACTTAATTGGTTATTACAACGCATACGCATGCGCGCAAGCAATGAGAATCAAACCATCCTTTCACCGGTGCAGCTCATCGCAAGTTGCCGCGATTTGCCGCGAGTTCGACGGTGAAAAACTACCGCGATGACGGTGAATGCGCGAACGGTTTTTCACCGTCGTCGCGATAGCGAATAACTGCGAGGGCGACGGTTTTCTTTTATCCTTGCATCGTAATAGACTTTTGAAGTACGATGACGATGAAAATACTGATGTTGAAATCGCCGAAGGTTTTCATTCAGCAGAAATTCCAAATGGAGAGCTGAATGACGTACTAATAAATACAGGAAATCCCCTCATTTTTGACCCTCCGCATTAGGTTCTCTCATATTCCTCGAATGACGAGTTTCATAATATGGAAGCCCAAGGAGCCTTGCAAGTCTCCCCCCTATTACCACCCCCACCGCCCCCCCCCCCCGACCCACCATCAATTAATTGATGTCAATGAATTCAAAAATCAATAATTGTTATAAATACATTGTAGGTGTTTAACAATAATGAATATTTCATTTGAACTTAATAATAAACATATTAAAGAACAATATAGGAACTCAAATTAAATTTATTTGTCAATTTACTTTGTAGATTGACTAACTGGAAATGTTCACATGCCCTTTCCGTTCGATGTTCGATTTAATCACATCGATGCGAAGAACAGCGAGAAAAAAAAATATTCAAATGTGAAAGATGGCGGATACAGTGGCACTATGATGGGGAATGGAGAAGGTGGCGAAATCAATCGTTTGGCCCGCTACTACATTGATCTAAGCCCCAATAACACTTTATGTTGGACATACCCGGTCGCCGCTAGAGTTCCTAATAGGAACTTCCTGTAAATAGAGTTTTATTTGGCTATCCGGCGCAACTGTCTGATTGGCTGGATCCAAAGCTTGACCCAAAATGGCGGCTCCAATAGGAAGAAGCGATTGTATGTACGTGACGAATGTATGTGCGCCATTTTGGGTCAAGCGATCGACACGTACACACCAACACATTGCAGATGGCCAGACTCTCTATTTATAGGAACTCTAGTCGCCGCAAATACCCTGGTGGGAATGAAAGTTTTCGACCCCCCGAATAAGAATATCTTGGGTACTTTTTCGAAAAAATAGTCAATTTTTTTAAAATAAACAATGTGAGTCAACAATTGAAATATCAACTTTTGCGATGCGCAAAAATCATTTTCAACTAAATTGGCGCATTCTGGATCAAAAAGGTCCTCTTTTGTTTTTGCATAGAATTGCAAATTGCTATGTTTGAAGGGTTGCTATTAAATAACCGCTCATTGAATTCGCGACTTTCCGATTTTTTTCTAATCATCTAATCCTCCGGTCTCATTACGCATCGTTTTTTGTAAAACTTATGCGAGTTTACTATTTTTTTTTTTTTTTTTTTTTTTTTTTTTGTTTTTTTAGGAAATCCCGCATATCTAAGGATACTATACGTATATACGGACACATGGCGCGAAAGAAATGTTCACGTTCGCGAATCAAGCATATTCGAATGATTTATGCGGATTGTCTGAGAAACATTATTATATGCATGAATTAAAATGTTTATTCATTTGATAATATTATTGATAATTTATTTGATAATATTGTTTATATATTTGATAATAGGACTTTTCGATTCAGAATGCGCCAATGTAGTTAGAAATGATTTTTGCGCATCGCAAAAGTTGATATTTCAATTTTTCACTTGATTGTTTATTTTAAAAAATTGACCATTTTTTCGAAAAAGTACCCAAGATATTCTTATTCGGGGGGGGGTCGAAAACTTTCATTCCCACCAGGGTACTTGCGGCGATAGGGTATGTCCAACATAAAGTGTTACTGGGGCCTAGATCGCAGGTCTCCCTCTGAATAAGTTTAAGTAAGTTTCTAAGTAAGTTTGCGTGTCTAAATAAATTTGATTCCTTTCATTTTTGCTCGCACGCTTCTCCCACCTTGACGCGTCCGAACTGAAATCGAAGGCACCGAGCGATTGATTCTATTACCTCTTACCATTGTGTTATTGGATCGTCTATAAAGTTATACTTTGTTTGAGTAGTATTAATTGCAAAAAATCGTAGAACTTTATGGACAACTTAATAGTTCGCACAGACACACAGAAGCGCATACAAGATTCTCAAATTTAAAGTGCACGCGACTAAACTTATTCAGAGGGAACGCGATCTTTCGACTCGAGCGGCGAGCAGGTTTTTTCTGTGAGTGCTGTTTCAAGTTAATAGATTCTTGGAAAAATTTACCCCAACAATTCCGAGGTTCAACTTATTCGGAGGGAAACCTGTATATGACTGTAGATGACCAAAATAACACCCTTTAAACAAAGAAGATTATTACATATTCATTCTTTACACACTTTAATGGGTAAAGTGCCTAATTCCGCCCCCCAGCTGATTTTCGCCTGGAGGTGCTGCACCTTCTGAACAATTATCCCAACCTCTAGCGTTTATGTTACGAACGCGTTTGCATCAAATCTCGTGTCAATAGCAGTTTTTTCTGGAAAGTTACACGTGCTGGCGTTTTTCGCTCCTCTAAATTGTAAGGAACTCGGCCACTGGGAGAACTCGTTCCACTCTAACGACATGTGGTACTTTTATGTTATCCAAATTAAAATATTCCATATCGTGTCCACATCCTTTGTGTGCAATGGATTTTGAATTAAAAAATTTTATGTTATATTTTTTACTTTATTTCAGAAATGTTCAGTTGTTCCGCACTCTGCCCCCCATAAGGTATCCCACTTCATTTTCATTATTATCGAATACTTCTAGATTAAGTAAATATTTCGTATGTTAATGAGTATCAAATTATCATATTGTTGAACATTGATGGATAGTTGACAATAATTTGTGATAGTGTTAAATATTTTTATAATTGTTGAATATTTCGTGTCATTTTCAATATTATTGAATAATTTCTATTGTGTGGGTGCGAATTTTATATATAAGTGCTGATGAAAACATTGCCTTTGCAAATATCTAATTACTTACATCATTTATATGGAAAGGAGGAGGGGGGCCGAATTAGGACCACATTTTTGAAACGCTGGAAAATAATTTTGTTGGCTTTTTTTGTTTTTTGCATTCTTAAAACCAAAATGAAATCATACGATTCCAGGTATTCGTTACCAAACTCTTCAAAGCACAAGAGTGGATTTGTTTGGGACGAAAACACTCGTTTGTTTATAAGTTAGAGCCAAAAAAGCTAAGGAAGGTGGGGGAGGGGGGGGGGGGGGGGAATTAGGCACTTTACCCATAAAAAAATGAAGCACATATAAACAAACGTGGTTCCAGGAGAACCTTGCTGTTACCGATGCGGCAAATTTAAAATTATCCAATCACAGAGTTATTGCACGCATCCATTTCAAAGAGCGGGATCCCCTCTCAAGTTCTCTACAATCTGATGGCGATCTGCCATCAATACTTCCGACGCATCATATTAAAATGATCGTCAAAATGGACAAAAACTTTTTTTAACGGAAAACAAAAACAAAAAAATAAAATGTTTTATACACTTTATGCGTGACGAATTTTCATCTTCTTTTCAACCTGTCCTGGCGTGAATGAATAAGGTGTAACATCCCAGCTAAAAACAACGCTAAAATCGGTTTTAGTATACGTTTGAAAAATATTTCTCATTTGTTGATAACGCGAAAAAAAATGTAAACATTCAGTATTCTAACAAAAATTTATTGACTGGGAAGAAGTAACAGTAATACAGTTCATTTTACTGTTTTTCCATTTTACACATTTTGGTATGGTCAATCGTGCGGGCAATATAAACATTTGAACGTGACACGAACCTTATCACGAATAATTTTCCAATGTTTTGCGCCATCAGCGCATTTTTGTCTCCTTCCAGGATCGCATTACGATGCTTTCAAATTCGTTCCATATTCGAAGCAATAAAATTCTCTTACATTTTATGACCTTCATATACAGGCGCAAACATGGACGCAGAATTTGCATTTCAATTGTTCAGGTTCGGGCATGCCATTACAAATTTTCCATTTTATTGCTCAAAAGCCTGGGGAAAACTGGTTCACAATCAAGTCTTTTTGATCGTTTATATACGCGATAAAATAGCGCGCAAATGTATTTGTATACCTAAAAATAATGAATTTTCCTTGTTGAAGTCACCATAAAAATAAGGTTGAAGTAACCATAAAATATTCCAAAAATATATTCAGAACATGAGAAACATTTCAGATGTATTAAAATTTTGGTCCAAAAACTTACGTGTCAGTGTATGACTTAGTAAATGAATGAATGCCAGATGTTAATGAGCCAATAATTGAGCGGAAGAAAAATTTTTACGATGGATAGAAGCTTGCAAAAACCTGAGTTTGGTCGATTCAAGAAACATGGGAATCGTGAGCGGAATACTAATGTTCGTTACGAAAAATTTCATTGTGAACCGTTTGTAATTACGCATTCGAGTCATGAAGCGTCGAATTCATTCGCGATCTAAACTTGATTTTTTACATTTTTTTCTAAGGATCAGCGACGTAGTGAGAATAACGTTTTGGAGAAGGTTCAAGGACTCTTGAGATTTCTTTGCGATGACATTATTGTAACAATAAATTTTGGTGAATTGAATTGATAAATAAATAATCCTTTTCTTTGAAAGCTAGACTTCAAAGTACATTATAAACCTTTCAAATGACAACATTTTTGTTAGTAGGAAATAACAACAAAATTACACTAAATCGCAGTTTTCTCCAGATAAATGTCAGTATTATATTCTCTGCTCATTCTTCCTGTACGACGCATGCGAATTGTAGGAACGAAATTCCTCATGCGCATCAAGAAATGTTGTGTGTATTAATAAAATTTTCGATTTATCTCAATTTTTTCACGGCGTTGTAACACGGTCAAGATGGCGGCCAAAAATGGCGGATATGGTAACCCTCATCCGCCAATCACCGAAGAGAAATTCAACATTTCGGCTCGATTTTTGGCCGCCATCTTAACCACGTCAAAACGGCGTTACAACGCCATAACAAAATTGAAATCAATCGAAAATGCTATAAAATTTTCGATTGATCCCAATTTTTGTTACAGCGTCGTAACGTCGTTAAGATGGCGGCCAAAAATTAAGTGGGTAATTCAAAACACCATATCCGCCAATTACCAAACAGGAATTCAAGTTTTCCGCTCAATTTTTCGCCGCCATATTGACCTCGTTATAACGGCGTTACAACGTCGTAACAAAATTGGGATCAATCGAAAATGCTATAATGAAAGAATTCAGAAGAAACATCACTTGGTACCAAAAAATCTCATGCAATTTCACGAAAAACGAATCACTCGGCATGAAAAATATCAGTATAATTATATTATAATCATTACTTCTGATTTTAGGTAAATGTATGTATTATGATCAAAGAATTTAACAGTTGTAACAAGTTAATTTTCGAATTTCAAGTGATGAGAAATATGTACGTTCCAACTGAGGAATGCAATATTTACAGAATATCATGTTGTAGTCTAGAATAAGTCGTATATACATCACAATGAGCAAAAAATAATGAATTGCCACCATGTCCCAAGAATCATGTGCTACACGGTAATTTTAATCGAGCACTGAATGGTAATTTTCAACGGAAATTTATTCCCGTGCAAGGTTCCAAATTCTGATGAGACTTAATAAAAAATCTCTTACTACAAACGTAATTTTTGCGAAGATCTTATGCACCTTACCATCGAATCCGATTAGTCACGAGCGATCGCGCAGGGAACGTGACACTCGACGTCGCCGACTTTCCAACATCTTCCGGCATGAAAGTTCTTGCGGCGTGATTCACCTGGGTACCGACACGGCGAGAAGCTTAACTCCGGTAACCTAGCTTTATGACGTACAAACGAACTCATACAGCTAGATAACCAAAGAAAATGTCCTCGCCAAAAATAATCCCATTTTAGACCGCTTCCTGTTAATATACCAAAATCGATGGTTCTCAAATTCGAATGAAAATGACGAAGCAATAAATAATTGTTATCAAAAATTAACATACAATCAATTTTCTTCCGAAAACTTCGATCCATTTACACTGTCCCTTGAGTCCAAAAACAACCAAGCATGAGATATTATCAAGAAACTTTCATAGACGTTATACTTTTATGAAAACGGCAAGATTTTCTTGAATAAAAAAAGTAAATACCACGTACGATTCTTAAAATTGTCAAAACATTGATGAATTTCGTGTTTTTTCATCATGTCGAATTTCAAGATTAGAGTCTACTTATCATACTTATTACATTTTTTATCGTGTCTACGCTGGTCACGCTGGTTTACGTTGACAATTAGGTATCGCAGCTAATTTCACGTCGTCATTACACCGGACTATTCTACCGGTAAAGTAGAAATTTACACTATTTTTCATTTTCAATCATTTTTGGAAGTATTATTTTTGTAAAAACTGACCCTGTGACAAACTAGATATATTAAGGCATGAAATGTATACCTCATTAAAAATTATCAAGAACAAAAAAATTTTAATTCAACACTCCGAAATACCCTCAAAAACCATAACAACCCGGAAACATAAATATGTACCACGAAATTACGTCAAAATCAAACGTACAGGATCTCAAAATTTGTTATACCTTTTACCAAAACCTGAAGAAATTCTCACCACCTCAACTCTTTCCCGACCCGCACCGCTCGAGTGGAGGACGTTCACTGCCCGAAGGACGCTGCGTCCTACACTCGAACGAGTTGCAGAGGTCGCAATCAAATTCAGTACCTTTAGCACTTCGACCTTGCGGCAACATTTTCGTCTCGAGAGAAAGAAAAATTCCCTCCCGATGTAAACGCCGCCTTTGTGCGACGCCGAGAGGGTCTCGAACGACTCCAATGAAAAACGAGATTCGACGATGCTAATTGAATGATTGAACGCCTCGCGAACAATGCGCGACAGGGAAACGCGAGCTCGAATTATAAATCGAATCGAAAGCGCAGAAACAATGTATCGGGATTTCGCGGTGAAAGTCGAGCGGCGCTGAAGTGAAGCGATACATATTCTTGGTCAAATATGTACTTTCTACGGTTTACCGAGTACGGGGACTCGAGTGTCTCGTACAGGTAAATTTTATCGCGGCTTTAGAGTAATAGACCGTTTCGTCGAGTTGTTTCACTCGGTGTCGATGGAACGATTGATAATTTATCGTTATTCGAGGCGGTGTTTTTCTTGGTTATGGAAACGTTTGCGATAAAAGAATGGTAATTTTTTCGCAGTCAGTGGGAATTACCTGATGTAAAATCTATGGAAGACGAATAAATTTAACAGTTTCCAATTCTTGTAAGGTTTTGGAGTATATATTTTTTGTGTGCAAAACATGCAATAAAAAGACGCTTCGAGCACCTGAAACAGCGTGTTGAGGACGTCATTTATGACAAGAGATTTGATATTATACCTTGAACCTTTCTTCATGTCCTACAATTGTTCCTCAAGTCCTAGAATTGTTCTTTAAGTCCTACAATAGTTCCTCAAGTCCTACAATAGTTCCTCAAGTCCCACAATAGTTCCCCAAGTCCCATAATAGTTCCTCAAGTCCTACAATAGTTCCTCAAGTCCTACAATAATTCCTCAAGTTCTACAATAGTCCCTCAAGTCCTACTGCAGTTCCTTAAGTCCTGCAATAATTCCTTAAGCCCTATAATTGTTCCTCAAGTTCTACAATAGTTCCTCAAGTCTTACAATAATTCATCAAGTCCTACTTTAGTTCCTTAAGTCCTACAATAACTATTCTTCCTTAAGTCCTACAATAATTATTGTTCCTCAAGTCCTACAATAGTTCTTCAAGTCCTGAAATAGTTCCTCGAGTCCTACAATATTCTTCGAGTCCTACAATAGTTCCTCGAGTCCTACAATAGTTCCTCGAGTCCTACAATAGTTCCTCGAGTCCTGCAATTGTACCTTAAGTTCTACTTTTGTTTCTAAAGTGCCACAATAGTTCCTCAAGTCCTACTTTTATTCCGTAAGTCCGCTTGTTAGCAGTGACAATAATAGATTTTTTTGTTCAAATCAATTTAAAAATACAAGAAAATCAACATCAGAGTGTTTTTTAAATCGTCTATCCAATTTTTTTGAAACTATACTTGAAAAATGATATAGCAATTGGAATTTCATAAATCTTATTAAATTCCAGAATTCCGAAAAATTTCCAAAGCTGACAAAATTTCAGAATTCTAATTACAAGTTTCAGTAATTTTGATTTTCTTAATACCTTTGTAGTATTTCTAAAATTTCGAAATTTTAAATCTAAATTCCAAAATCTAAGAAAATTATATATTGAAAATACTTATGTATTCAAATAAAGTGCACTTTCGATAAGTCCTCTTAAAACCGTTAACTCTCGATTGAAGTCTTCCAGATACACCGAACTCCCAAAATAATGTAATTCAATCATATTTAACTCTGGATGTAACTCACTGAAATGCAGGAAACTTCCAGTTCAAGTCCGTAAATATTACAGAAAACTCCTGATATGAGGCCTCGGAGTACATCGTCTTTCCAAAAGGATTTCTTTAGATACGTTATTTAATTTAAATACACGAAATGATGAGACAAGAGTAACGTTCTACTCAAAACACAATCCTTGCTGCGAAAAATAAATTCACCGAATTGAATATTACACTACATATATATATATATATCCCAGATTACGTAATTTTACTCTTTCTCTCTTCATTTCCACCGTTTCTTAAGATTCGAATTCCGCTTTCACCGGCGTAACGAGGGGGACTAACAATGTCATTTTCAACCACGCGGCAACGAATTATGCAAATGTGAAACGCGGGGATTCCGATGTCGATATACGCGCGCGCGTGAAATACAGTGGGAACGCAACAGGTTACTGTCCCCGCGCCGGTTCGGGGCGCGTACTTGAAAAATTCATGAGCGGTCACGTCGTCTACGCGCGCCCTTCGCAATATTATTTACGCGCTCGCTTTTCCCTCGACCTTCGTTACGACGAGGAATTGAAGCGTTATATGAAAAAATGGGCCTCCGCTTCCCGACAAATCAAGATTCGCGCTCATTTCTCACAATTATTTCCTCGGCTCGCATTAAAATGTAATTAATTTCGTTTTTTCGCCTCCGACGACGCGGAATCTCACGACTGTTGTTTAAACATTCTTTTCTGTACACGGAAAAAGTTATGTCATGGTGAGTGGAGAAATTTAAATACATTGGGTAGGAATTTTCATTGTTTTCCGTATTTGTTCTACAATTTGCACTAAAATGGTCACATTTTAGTTAGGAATTGATATGGTTACAAAATCGGCTGTTGAATCTGGTATGATTATTATTTGTTCCAATTTTTCTAATGCGACCAGCAAACTACATTTGTGAAGTGTATTCATAAATAACAATATCCTTTATTCGATTTCAACCTCAAAAATGGTACTTTAAATGCCTTTTCGGTCATAATTGAATAGAATATTGTATGCGCCATGGACATAAAATCTATATCTTGTCCGTAAGTGCATAAATAACCGAATCCCGACGGATTCCGTCCATTGCTAAAAAAAGAGAAATGTATCTATTACAGACAATTTCAACAAAAAATTGGAGAAAATTTGATACGAATTGCAAGAATTGAGTTTTTGATACTCTGTGGGGTTCTGAAGTTCGTATGCTATAAAACGGCACCAAAAATTGAATCCGTTAAAATTATATAATTATCTAAAAATCGGTTTGTTGAAACATTCTGATGTTTTTTTTTTGCATTTTTAATGATTTTCCAACGAAAATGTGACCTATGGTATTGCATTATAGTGCGAGTTAAAAATAACTTTTTAAGACGATTTCAACGAATGTTACGCGTTTTTTTATATTCATTTCCAAAATATTCGGGGGGGGGGGGGGGATTTTTTAAATCGGACGATTCTAAAAATTAAAGAATTCCCTACAATTTTTCTAGATATTCAAGGTTCCTAGTTTCTCCAGAATTCTGGAAGACAAACCAGTAAAAATGAATTAGAAATCGGAAGAATTCTCAATTCAAACATAAAAACTAAAAAACTGGAACGAATTGTATTTAGTCAATAGTTTTCTCGCGTAATAGGTACAATCATGCAAATATCTGATCAAGTTTGATACATGTAAGTATAATAGCTCGAAATAGTTACGAAGAAAATTCGGAAGTTTTCGTAAAAAAAAAAATCGATCCTGGGCCGTAACACGACTCCACCCGAAGGTGATGATGAGGTGGAAAACAGTCCGTGACCAGCAGTTGAAATTTATCGACTGGTCGCGATGACATTGACATTTTTATTGTTCCGTAAACTAATCACGCGAGTTTTTTGTTTAATACTCTGAAATCGCGCATTCTGTTCATGCTAAAGCGGGTTTTTCACTATGCTTCTGTTCTTTTTACCCGCAATCAACGTAATAATAACAAACTGTAAATAGAACCCAACAACGAAACAATGTGAATAAAGATAATGATATATGATAGAAGTCTACACAATAGGTAGATATAAAACGAAATGACTATATTGTATAAAATTAATGAATGAATAAATCACTTTTAAAACGAATGTTGTATACCCACACTTTTAAGATCATCTTAAAATTAGATATAAGTTTTTTCCTGTGTCGTATAGCCTAATGTTACACATCCGTTGCACTTTCCTAATCTAAATCTGTAAAACGTCGATTGGGCGAGCGTTATTT
>JAPYZK010005340.1:0-10023 GCA_030522785.1 Platygaster equestris
AAAGTGAGAATTATATTCTTTTTTACGAATAAAATATTAAAGAGAATCTTCAAAAATTTATATAAATTTTCGCTAATGTTCCAAATTACCTGCATTGCTCCACATATTCTCAAAAATTTCTGAAATTAACGAAATGCTCATATTTCAAGAAACACAAATCCACAAAAGATTTTTCAAAAGGCTTAAGAAATAACTCAAAAAAGCAAACAATTTTCCACAAATTCTCCCCAACAGACACACTTTTCCATCAACTCTTCACAACTCAAAATTAAAAAATTTTCATTTCAATCGTTCAATCCTCCAAATTTTCTCCACATTCTCAAAAGACAACTCAATTTTTCATCTCCCACACAGAAAAGTTGGTTTGCTAAAAGCCAACCAAACATTTGGTAGATATGTAGCCAACCAAATTTTCATTTAGTTAAAACGTATTTTTAGTCGCTGGTAATAAAATTTGGTTCTCTCTACCAAACTTTATGGTTGGTCAAATATCTACCAAATGTTGGCTGTACCAAACGACTTTTCAGTGCATGTCCAATTCATTTCACAATCTATCCACAAAAACAAACTCCGAAAAATCCTCTCAAAATACCACCCCCCCCCCCCCCCCCCCCCCCCCCCCCCCCCCCCCCCCCCCCCCCCCCCCCCCCCCCCCCCCCCACACAACCCCCCCACCCACCCAAAATCCGCCGTCGTAACTTCCCGTCACACGAATCAACAAAAAATAAACTTAAATAAAGTTCCAACCACCGGCTTTTCGGCTGGTACCATTAGACATTTCTCTCGGTCTACGCAAGAATGGAAGGAAGCGCGCACTTTTTACCACGTCGAGGGCGTGTGTTTTTTTTTCCTCTCCTTCCGAGACCAACTATCTGATAAGTGCGAACATTTTTCTTTCGCGGCCGAACAGCGTGGAATAAATTCCGAGGCTACCGAGCTCATCGAGCGTAAAAGTGACTGGAAAGCAGGACGATAAAACGAGAATACGAAATCATCAAAAGCGCCCCGACAACGAGCCTTTGTCGCGGACGGCCTCGCGCGTACATTGGCCACCATTTCCCCGATAAGTATCTAAGCTCACGCATCATCTTAATTGTTCGGATGCAATGACCACACCACTTTACTGATGCGAATGAGCTCATGACAAAGGAACGAATTTGAATGAACGATCCGTTAACAAGCGTTAATGAGCGAAACGTCATGCCTCGCTGCTTCGTGAAGTCTCGTTACGCTGGGGATTTTTTTTTCTTCCTTTTCTTTTTTCATATATATTTAAAACGCTTGAGAAATGATTGCGTCGCTCCGAAAAATGCCGAGTTGTTAAGTGTGAGAAATTGATTTCATTACTGCGATCGATGATTTCACGGGAGTGAAGTGATTGCAGCGCGAGTGATTTCGAAGGATTCGAATTCAGCCTCTCCCCCTAATGGCGTCAAGCTAAATGTGTATTAATTACACAAGGTCATCATGATGACTACAAAATGTTTGAATACCATGCACTATCAATTATTCGTATTCTGATGATTCAATCTTAAAAAGAACTGTATTTCCCCTAGTGATTGTATTTTTTATAAGAACAGGCAAAATTTTTATAAAATCAGCGAATTATTTATAAAGATTCGTTTTTTTATAAGGTCTATTTTATAAAAGTTGTATAAAATTTTCAAATTTTATACAATGGTTTTATAAAATCTGTCAAAATGTTCGTACAATCTGTTTTTTTGTTTTATAAAAACAATTGGAAGCCTTTAAATTTTCTTATAAAAGCTTTCTTTTTATAAAAACTTCGCGATTTTCATACAGAGTTTCATATTTTTATAAAAAAAACTTTACTGATATCAGGAATTTCTCTTATAGTAATATTTGATACGTTTTTATTACACAAGGGAATAGAAAATCATCTTCGTAACGTTTTTCAGCAATTATAAAACGTGAAAATATATGATTTTATAGGATTTAAAAATTCAGTAACTCAAATTGAAAATAAGCATCCAAATCGACATAGATTTGATGGACGAGAAACTTATCGAATTTCTGATGCAAAAATCGCAAGTTTAAATTCCGGTGCCTCCAAAAAATTTTTAAATTTCTTTCGAAACGAAATTTGAGCTGGAGCCTCATAAACTGATAAAAAATAGTATTTACATCAGCAAAATGATCCAAAAAAGGTTAGAAAAATTTCTGCATATTTTTAAAAATATTGAAAAAACATTTTTATAAAAAAAAAAGTTGTTTTATAAAACTTTCATAAAACCACTTTATAAAAAATGCGAATTTCATAGAACTTTTATAAAACCGACCTTATAAAACTTTGCATAAAAATTTTTTATAGCACTGATCATTTTCGTATGCTCAATTATTTATACTCAAAATCCTCACTAAATTTTTAGACTCGGGAGGTTTTTATATTATAAAAACTAGAATCACTAGGGTCGCACTCGCTCGGCCAATTCAGAACCTACTGATGTTTTTTCTCTTCTCTCTTTTTTTTTCAATTAAAGCCCTCTGCGTGAATTCCCGAGTCCATCAATCTTTATTGCTCGGCTGATTTAATTGAAGAATCTAGAGCGCCGTAAATTTTTTCCGCACGTATGAATTTTGCACATCATTTCTTGGATTCTACATCGCAAATGAAGGGGAAAAATTACAATTCGCAGCGCTCCCGTTCGGCCCGAGACTCCTTTCGCGTTTTGAAAGCTTTCATTAATAAATCACAGCTCCAGATCAAAGATGAATTTGTTCGCGCTCGGGAATATTAGATGAGTTTGCGTTTTGTCTAGAAAGATTCTATTACGGGATACTTTATCTTTCATGCCGGAATAATTGAATACATCGAAATGAAAGGAGCGTCAAGATTTTCCCTGAAACAGGCCTCTCGGTACGCACTCAAGTTTTAATTACCGACCCTTTCGCCCTTTTCAAGACCTTCGGCTCTTTCTACGTTACTCCCTTGTTTCAAAAATAACGGCTATTCACGTGAAAAGCGAGGCAAAGGTGAAATTTCGACTCGATTGCACTCTTTTACTGATTCGATCAAAAGTAACCCTCGAAAATTGAATACGTAAGTGCTAGAGTGAAACTTTTTGTTCGGCTCTTTCTATTATTTTCACTGGGAATCAGTGCATTTCTCTAGACATTCGGCGAAAAATTGGGATATTTGAAGAATTTTTCAGATTCGAAATCTCAAATCCAAAAAAGTGTGATTTTTTTCACACTTGTGGAAACTCAATAGATTGTCGAATGTTTTCCTAATAAATTTGTAAAAATTCTTCAACTTTTTTCGGAATTTTGAAAAATTGTCAACATCCTTGCAAAAATGTAAAATTTAACAAAAGTTTTGTACCAATTCTGTAAATTTTTAATTCTGAATTTCTGATTCACTCACTTCGAATGAACAAAAAAATTACGACTTTTTTAAAATTCTACAAAATTTGCTATCAAAATTCGGAATAATTTTTGAAAATTCACCATAAAAATTTTCCACCATTCGATAATTCCCTACAATTTCAAAGTTTTAATCAACACTTGTACATTTCGGAAATTTCCGATTCTGATTCAAATTACTCGAAACAAAAATTTAAAATTCAACAAACGTATTGTACAAATTCTGGAAATTTTTAATTCTGAATTCCTAATTCATTCACTTCGTACAGGAAGAAAAAAAAATTACGAAAATCGCGAAAATTGATAACAGTCTAATTCAATTCATCTAATCTTCACTCGAACCTCAGATTTTCAGATTCTCAATCAATTTGAGAGCTTTGAAAACCATCCATATTTTTTATATTTCCTGAAAAATCTTTAACGAACGAGTCGAAAGTGAATTCGGAAAACATGTTACGCGGAAAATGCATTTTCCAATGTAATCAAAGGTTCACTCGACAAAGTTTCAAAAGATACATTAACAAATTGAAAACTTTTCATAACGTAAAAGTTTCTGTTGTAAACGATTCAGTAACAGGTTTTATCATCGAATAAATATTTCTATTCGAAAAAGACGGTTCTAGAAGTGTCAAAATATAAAAATGGACCTAAGTTACCATATTCGATCTGAAATGATACATTCACATCAACTAAAAATCATATCTGTCGTAGTATCCACAATTTCATCAAGTATTTTGATGTTCTGAAGCTTATTTCCATTCATTTAGGAGTACCCTAAACAATCGAAAGACCCATCAGCGTACAGTTTTTTTAACCACGATCGAAAACACTTGAAAATCGATTTCCCGAGTTATTTTGCTCGAGTATGCGAGAAAAGATAAAAAATTGGTTCCCTATTCAGCGGACGATTTCGCATAAATCCGCGCTCTTTCAAATGGTTCCAAGGCGTATCCGTTTTGCCGGTTTTCGCTTGAATCCGAAAATACGTCAATAATTCTCCGAGTGCGAGTTCATTCATCGTGCAGCAAACCGTTTGGCGAATACTGGGCGTTTTGGTGTTTCGAATCGCCTCAGAAAAACATTATTCAAGTATTGAAAGAGGTTCTCGACCCTTGGGCGGGGACCCTGACGTGATTTTTAATGAAGCCCACATCAGATAAAAAAAAGTCAAGAAAAAGTGCTCTTCACAACAGTGTTCATTTTTACAATTTTTGCAAGAATGTAAAATTTCTAGAATTTTTAACAAATAATATCTGAATGACCTCAAAATTTTTTATAACAATTTTTAATTGTATATTCTTTCCATAGGATTCTGAAAAATTGAGAAATCTTCGAATTTTCACAACATTTATACACATTTCGGATGTATACAGTAATTGGAAAATTTTTCATCTTATTCAAGTTCGTCGAATTTTGGAAATTTTTTTGTTCAAAAAATTAGTGATTTTTAATGAAGCTTACATCAGATGGAAAAAAAGTCAAGAAAAAGTGCTTTTCACAACAGTGTTAATTTTTATATTTTTTGCAAGAATATAAAATTCCTAGAATTTTTAATGAATAATATCTTAATAATCTCAAAATTTTTCATTCAAATTTCGAATTGTATATTTGTTTCACAGAATTCTGAAAAATTGTGAAATCTTCGAATTTCGACAAGATTCATAAACATTTCGAATATGTTCAATAATTTGAAAAATTTTTCATTTTATTCAAAGTTCGTCGAAGTTTGGAAATCTGTGTTCCAAACGTTCGCTGCACTTCTAAAATTCTTCTATTCAAAACCCTAAAATAATTTATACTTCGATTACGAAGAACCTACTTACTATTTCGGAATCTGCGTAAATTTAGGGACACACTATCCAACTAATCACAAATTACATTCAGACATCGAAGAATACCAAAACTCACAACTCAAATGTAACAACTCCTACACTCATAAACTCCAAACTGAATTCAGATCCTAATTAATCAATCTCAAAATTTTTGTGTTCAAGTGTTAAAGCAGAAAATGCTCCCATTTCTAAAAAGATTAAACTCTCTTCAACATTAACATTAACATATTTCATGTCAATATTTTCGACTGCTCGCTCAGTTATTAATCATCTTTACCAAAGAGTTGTTCGCAACTGGTTCAACTGGACGCGAAACCGGGCCCGAATCGAAAAAAATGTTCATTCGAGAAAAGTATAAGGGATCCCCGTCTGCCCCCGAAGCACACGCGAATGTTCCGAGTATTGATTAAAAGCATCAACTTTGAAGGACACTTAGAAAATACCGGGTGCGGCGGGAGAAAAAAGCCACCGATAATCTGGTTTTGGCCGACCAGGTAGGCGTTATATCTACCTGGGTAGATATGCAGACAAGCGAGCAGGTACCTCCGATTACGGCCTCGCAATTTGCCTCCTCGAGCACATTTTATAGCGCCCCGAGCTCCACGAGCGTTTATCTTTCTCACCTTTCAGCCGCAACAGCTAATCGAAGAGAAACGTAATCACCTACGAGTTTTGTCATCGACAAAGACGCCATTTTTTATGGCAATTAAGATATGCAGCCGCGAATTGACCTTGGATACAAAAATCCAGTCGAAAGCTCATGGAATTCCTCAATTTGCAAATTCTGGATTGAACCAGCAACTATGGAATTCAAACTAGGAAATTAATTTTGACGAAATCTCTACGATCATGTGATCCATGATCCTTTTTTGGTATAAAAATAAATAAGCCAATGCACAATCTGCCTCATATTGTATGCAACAACCGAAATAAACAACCAATATAATTAATTAATCTCAAATTAATCTCCCATCATTTTCCCCATGCAAAAAGATCACCAATGAAAACGTCAAAAACGTTATTTCCAGATAAAGCATCCTGCAATATAATTATGGACAATTTATACCCGTATTCCACGGAAATGGAATATGATCGCGAGCGACAATTATGATGCATTCACATTTCAGACAGTTACTTCAGATAACTCGAAATATCAGCATACCGCATTATTCGGAACATGTGTCGGCGATGTCTGCAAAATTAAACGTACGAAATCATTTTGAGGACGGTAATTCAACGCAATTAGTCCATTAACTTCAATCCGGGATAAAAATGAGCGCATAATTCACGATAATTTGAATTTCGCGTTTATTTTCGCATCACAAAAACGGAGTAAAAAGCTAAATCCGCATTGAAACACGAGACTCTTTTTACGTGTAACGAAAGTTGTGTCGTTTCTTTGAAACTACAAATTGTTTATATTTCCGAACACGAACTGCAACATATTCCCTAATTATCAATAACGGAAAATTACAAAGATAATAATTTGTTTAAAAGAAATTTTCGCAGATTGCTGTTTCATAAGTAGTCTAAATTTTGCTCATTTTGAACATGAAATTTAACGATTTATTGGCGTCACGATAAGTAGTTATGTGAAACGTTAGAGGGAGTTTGGTTTTAATCGATTTTTCGCTGGCAACCGGAGGCGATATCTCCTTGCCTCTATTTGTGCCCGGATTTAATTGTTTCATTAAAAGGGAACGCTGATCCTTATTCACTGTTCTTTAGTTTTCGCAGTTTTAACCCCATCCATTAGTTAGAATCTTCGAAAAAACGACACAATGGAGTAGAATTTACTCCGGTGCTTTTATCTCGAAATAAATGAAAGGTCGTTCCACGTAAGTTTTTCCTCCATGTTACAGATTTTTACGATAAATTTGTGACTATCTGAAATTGAATCTCTTTTTTCGGATAATAGTACATGGATTCTAGGTTTTTCGCAGTTCTTATGAAAACTGTCAATGAATGAGGGGACAATGACGAATATATGGTTTCAGAAATTTCGAACTTGACCATTCGAATTAATAACTTCTTCGATGAAGAAAATTTCGAAGTTTTGTGACCGCAGAATCAGGATTTGAAAATTTTGAGACGAATAAGTTGAAAATTCCACTCATAAACATGGAAATACAAAAAATTTATTTTCATTAATTACTCGCATTATTATTTTATTTCAAATTTTAAATGAATTTCGACATTAAACCTGAAGTTCACGATCTTTCTAAATTTCTGAATATTTAGTTCTAAAATTAGAGATTTCAAAAAATACACAACTATAGAATTGAAAATAAAAATATTCATATACATTATTTATCGAAGTTTCAATCAGAAATTTTGAATTCAAAAGAATAAAGTATGATCTTTTGCAGAAATTGAATGACACGTAAAATACTGATCCACAAAACTTGAAAAATCCGGAACAAAAAATTACTAAACAAATTTTTGAAACTACAACTTTCCAAACATTTTTGAAAACGCCTGGACACCACAGAAAAAAATGTGATCGTCATAATATCCGATGAATAAAAATTATAAAAAAAATGACTCATCACTAACTAACGCACTTAACATACGAAAAAAGTTCTCCCCGAGACAAGTGAAAATTAAACAACTAATTCAGCTCGACATCTCCCGAAAGATCCTCATCCAATTTCAGTATCATCTTCTACCGCGTGTTTCCACTCTTTCAAACGTCACAACATCGAACTTCCAACACTTCAGTACAAAAACACCACTCCACTGCCCAAACACGACAAAAAGCACAATTCGTCATGTCAATAAACATTTCGAATCCTCTTTCCAACAGTTTAATTTCAATAATAATAGCAAAATGCGAACGTCGCCCGATTAATTCAGGACACGACGAAACCGTAAACTCAACTAATTACAATGTTGACAAGACACCGATCAATTTCCTCCATCAGCCGGTAATCACTTTCCAATTATCAATCTTGTCATTCGCGCTCTAACAAAGGTTTCCCGTCTTTTAGCGATATTCTAGTAGGCGACTGACAGTGACTGCATGAAATTTTACCTCGATTACAGATAATTGGATTATGTATCTCATCGTGCAACTTTTAAGATAATTTTCTGACTGCCATTACGAAAATGAAAAATGTTCATAACCTGTACGATACTGATAGAATCAATAACGTCGAATAATTAATTCATGGCGATCGACTGCTCATTATTTATGCAAAACGTAACATGCTTTGTAAATCGAATAAATCCATAAAACTAATTATAAATAATTACTGTGTGTCGCATTTTCCACTCAAACCATTTTCATGTATTTACATGCAAATTTTCGTAATAATCTGCAAATTCGTCGAAGTCTACATTTCGGATCATGAATGCCTTTTCAGCTAAATATTCGAATTTCAAAGTTTTTTGCGTTCTAATTAAGGTATTAAGAGGGGGGAGGGGCGAGCTTTCAAGAACACATCGAATCAAAAGAACCCAAGTCACTCTAGTTTTTATAAAAACCTTATGAAAAATTTGTATAATAGCATATTATGTTCGAAAGGGCAAAACATTTTTCTGGACGAATGCGAGTTTATATTCCGAGGCGAAGCCGAGGAATATAATCGTATGAGTCCAAAACAACTTTTTGCCCTTTGGAACATACGATACTTTATACATCGAAGGCGATAAAAAGGTTTTTAGGGCCCGAGCAGGCCAATAAAGGATTGTTTATTGCACTGAGGTGTATAAAAATTTGTATAAGGTCGGTTTTATGAAAGTTTTACGAAATTTGCATTTTTCATAAAGTGGTTTTTTAAAAGTTTTATGAAAAAATTTTTTTACACAATTTTTTTTCAACATTTTTGAAAATATGCAAAAATTTTTCTAACCATTCTTGGACCATTTTGCTAATATATATACCATTTTTCATCAGTTTATGGGGCTCTAGCTCAAATTTCGTTTCGGAAGAAATTTAAAACTATTTGGAGGCAGCGGGATTTGCACTTGCGACCTTTGCATCCGAAATCCTATAGTCAACTTTCTTGTCTATCAAATCTATGTCGATTTGGATGCTTATTTTCATTTTAAGTTAAAGAATTTTCAAATCTTATAGAATTAAATGTTTTTACGTTTTATAATTGCTAAAAACGTTACGAAAGTGATTTTCTATTCCCTTGTGTAATAAAAACGTATCAAATATTACTATAAGAGAAATTCCTCATATCAGGAAATTTATTGTATAAAAATATAAAATTGTTTATAAAAATCACGACGTTTTTATAAAAATGAAGGTTTTATAAGAAAAGTTCGAGGCTATTAATTGTTTTTATGAAAAAAAAAGAGACGAATTTTATGGAAATTTTGACAGGTTTTGGAACAAAATTTTTGTTATAAAGTTTCTATAAAACCACTTTATAAACATCGAAAATTTTATCAAACTGCCATAAAATCAACCTAATGAAAAAACGAATCTTTATAAATAATTCACTGATTTTATAAAAATTTTGCCTGTTTTCATAAAAACCTTATACAAAATTTGTATAAAAATTTTTATAATGTCGGTTTTATACAAGTTTTATGAAATTCGCATTTTTCATAAAGTGGTTTTATAAAAGTTATACAAAAAAAATTTTTCTATGAAAATGTTTTTCAATATTTTTCAAGATATGCAAAATTTTTTCTAACCTTTTTTGGATCATTTTGCTGATGTTTGTACCCATTTTTTATCAGTTTATGAGGCTCCAGCTCAAATTTCGTTTCAAAAGAAATTTAAAAATTTTTTGGAGGCAGCGGGATTTGAACTTGCGACCTTTGCATCAGAAATCCGATAGTCAACTTTCTT
>JAPYZK010005345.1:0-30800 GCA_030522785.1 Platygaster equestris
ATCCAAATTGACATAGATTTGATGGACAAGAAAGTTGACTATCGGATTTCTGATGCAAAGGTCGCAAGTTCAAATCCTGCTGCCTCCAAAAAATTTTTTCATCTCTTTGAAACGGAATTTAGCTAGAACCTCATAAACTGATGAAAAATAGTATATACACTAGCAAAATGATCCAAAAAAGGTTAGAAAAATTTTTGCATATTTTTTAAAATTTTGAAAAAAAATTTTTATAAAACCACTTTATAAAAAATGCAAATCTTTTAAAACTTTTATAAAACCGACCTTATAAAAATTGGTATAAAAATTTTTTATAAGGTTTTCATAAAAATTAGAATCACTAGGGAGCTTCGAACTGTTCGATTCGAAAATGTATGCATTGTTAATTTCTTCTTGGTTTTCATTGTTTTTTTTTTTCTTCTCACGAATATGAAAAAAATGATATTTTAAAAGGTATTCCACGCGAGACACGTGGCGGAAGTGGCCTCTCACCAGATAGACATAGAGCCGAACAGCCCGCAGGAAGGATGGGCGGAGCTGGACCCGATGGAGATCCTCTTCGCGATAAAGGCGTGCGTGAAGGCGGTGAAGAGGCAGCTGGAGGTCATGAAGATGGGGATGAACGAGATCGTGACGGTGGGGCTGACGAACCAGCGCGAGACGACGATCGCCTGGGACGCGGAGACGGGCAAGCCCCTGTACAACGCAATCGCCTGGTCGGACATACGCGCCGAGACCGTTCTCGACCAGATCATCGCCAAGTTCCCCGACCAGAGCAAGAACCACTTGAAGCCCCTCTGCGGCCTCCCCATGAGCCCCTACTTCTCCGCCTCCAAGATCCGCTGGCTCAAGGACAACGTGCCCGCGGTCAAGACCGCGTGGCGGCAGAAGCGTCTCAAAGTCGGCACCATGGACACTTGGGTCATTTGGGTGCGCTTATTTCGTTTTATATTCAATTTTTCCATCTTATTATATTATACAGAAATATCTTATCAATAGAGTCTTTTCAAGAAAATTGAACTTGCCTCCAAAGTAGCTTAAATTGATCTAGAGGTTGAAAAAACACTTAGAAAAATATTTTAAGCGACTGAAAATTTACTTTGCCTTTGAAAATCGAAACTGAAAAAAGGTATAATTCAAAAACCCTGTCAAGTCGCGTGCTACCGCTTGCTACCGTAGCAGTGTTTTTGGTGTCTCATATTTGATAGGAAAAGGCCACGGTATAGTTAAAAAATGAGGTACCTTATAATTCGGGAAATAATAAAAATTTCATGAATTCCGGACATTGGTGAAATTTTCATGATTTTGGAAATTTTCTAAATGTAGAAACTTTTAAAATATGGAAAAAAGTCGAAATTTCTAGGAATTTGAGAATTTGTTGAAATTTCAAGAATTGTTGGAAAGTTTGGAACGTTTTGGAATTTGAGAATTTTGTAAATTTAATTTATTCTGATAATTTAAACAAATTTAAGAATTTGGACAATTTTAAGAATTGTGAAATTTTGAATAAATGGAATTTGTTGTAAGTTTTGAGAATCTAAGGAATTTTGAGTTTCAGAAATTTTTGAAAATTTTGAGATTCGTCGAAATTCGGAAATTATAAATAAAAATTTGAAGTATTTCAGAGATTTTTCGAACTATTCAAAATTTTTTGAGGTATAGAATTTGTTCTGAATTTTGAGAATTTTAAAACTTTTAAGAGTTTCGGAAATTTCTGGGCATTTTGAGATTCTGCAGAATTCCTCAATCATAAGAATTTCATGCATCTCAAAAATTTACGAAGTTCTGTCCATTTTGGAAATTTTTAAATTGTTGAAACGTTTGGGATATTTCGACAATTTCAAAAAATCAAGAATTAGTGAAACATTTGAGAATCGAATTGGAGTTTGTGAAATTTTAATTCGAAAATTCCAAGAATTCAAGAAATATCAAAAAATTCAGGATATTTTTGAAAATTTTGAGAATTTCGGAAATTTCATTAATTCTGATAATTTGAATAATTTCAAGAATTTCGGGTATTTTGAAAATAGCTCGAAATATTTTGAGGAATGGGAATTTTTGGAAGTTCCAAGAATTTTGGAAATTCGATTTATTTCGATGATATTCAAAATCACGATCAATTTAAGGATTTGGAGAATTGTGAGAATTTTTTGAAAAAATGGAAATTGTTGAAAATTTTCAGAATTTTTGAGCTTTCAAGAGTTTTAGACATTCTTGAGAATTCTGGGTCTCTGCGATATTCGAAAATCGTATAATTATTCTTTAATTTTATCACTAAATCCAACTGTTGAACAAAAAAATCGATATTTTATTTTTTTGTAGCAAAGACTCTATTAATGGAAAATAGTATATATTGTATTGAGTTGAAAGTTCTGTACACACTGACAGAACCTGACCGGGGGCCAAGACAACGGCCTCTACATCACGGACGTGACCAACGCCTCGAGGACGATGCTCATGAACATCGAGACCCTCCAGTGGGACCCGACCTTGTGCCGGTACTTCGATATTCCCATGCACCTCCTGCCAGAAATTCGCAGCAGCTCCGAGATTTACGGGAAAATCATGGTGGGCCCGTTGAGGGGTATACCCATCTCAGGAGTGGGTATTTTTTCATTCTTTATACATAATATTTTTTATACACTTTAGTGCAATAAACGGTCCTTTATTGGCCTTTTATTGCCTACGGTGTATAAAGTATCGTATGTGCCAAAGGGCAAAAAGTTTTTTTGGACGAATGCGAGTTTATATTTCGAGGCGAAGCCGAGGAATATAGTCGTATGAGTCCAAAACAACTTTTTGCCCTTTGGCACATAATATACTATCATAACTTACTACTATTGACTACGAATTATTTATTTATCCGTAAAACAGATCCTTGGGAACCAGCAAGCGGCTCTCGTGGGCCAGCACTGCCTCAAGCAGGGCCAGGCGAAAAACACCTACAGGAGCGGCTGTTTTCTCCTCTGTAACACCGGGAACACGGTACTACCAACTATCGACCATAAACATGTTTTTCTTGATTTTATTGTATTACGTAGTAATTTTGATAATACGACACCTTATCAGTAGCGGCTCTAAAAATTTTTTACAAAAAAGGGCAGGTATCAAATTTATACAAAAAAAAAAAAACATGTATAAAAGAATAATTCAAGGAACTCGAATTTTTCTATTTTAAAATGTCAGTAACTGTTGATAAAGTGGGTTAGAAAAAAAGTAACATGTTCACGTTGTAATGAGAAAATTAATTAGTGGATGTTGATAGTAATTATTGAAACAATTCACGCAGAGGGTATTTTCGTCTCGCGGCTTGATAACGACCGTGGCGTACCAGTTTGGGCCGAACAAGCCACCCGTGTACGCATTGGAGGGCTCGGTCGCGGTCGCGGGCAAAGCCATACAGTGGCTCCGCGACAACATGAAGCTCATCGAAGACGTCCACGAGAGCGAGCACTTGGCCCAAAGTGTCTTCAATACCGGCGACGTATACTTTGTGCCTGCGTTCACTGGCCTCTATGCACCCTACTGGAGAAAGGATGCCCGAGGGTTTGTTAAATTTTTTGAGTTCTCATTTTAATTATAATTATCAAACGAGGGTTGAATATTTTTCATATGGAATCATCCAGTTCCGGATTTCGCCATTCGCGTTATTCAAAATACCTCAGTATAGAAAAATAAAAATATTTCGAAGAATCTCTCAAAATTCACCAAAATTTTCAAAAACTTCCAGAAATACAGAAATTAATATGAATTACATTCCCAAGTTCTCCAAATTGATCGTTTTATCAGTAACTCCGTCACTCGCTATTATAATCAATATATATAAAATAACCAATATGTGTATATATAACGTAATCAATATATATATAAAATGAATATAATCAATATAAATTGCATTGGGCAATTCCAGTTGTTTTGAAATGAATAGTAATAATAATATTGAATAATAATTGAATTTAAAAACAGGATAATTTGTGGCCTGACGGCATTCACGACAAAGCAGCACCTAATCCGAGCGTCTCTCGAGGCCGTCTGCTTTCAAACAAGGGACATTCTCGAAGCCATGTATAAGGACTGCGGCTTCAGGCTGACCAAGCTGCACGCCGACGGCAGAATGTCCACCAACAACCTTCTCATGCAACTGCAGGCCGACCTCTGCGGCACCCCTGTTTGTGAGTTCGCTTTGTCGCGGCATTTTGTGAGATGAAAGACTGACTGTTGTTTTTTCTCTTGTCATTTCAAGTCAGGTCGTCCAATCCCGATATAACGGCGCTGGGAGCAGCCAAGGCTGCTGGAAATGCCGAGGGCATCGACGTCTGGGAGTTCGAGGGCGAGGACGTGGAGACCATCACCATCGACACTTTCCTACCCACGACCACGCCAGAGGGTTTGTTATTGCTACTGATTTTAATTTGGAGGACTGGAAATTTTCAAATGATTGGGGATTATCAAAGTCTATAATTTTTATTAATGAATAATACATTATTTTAATTTATATAAATTATATCAATTTATGTAATTTATTACAATATTAAATAATAAATTCATATTGATAATAAATTAATTAATAAGTTCGAAATTGGTACAATTCTGAAAATTTCCAAAGGTCGCGAAAAAATTGAAAAATTTGAAACCTTATTAAGTTTCACAATGTTTGAAATGCTTTAAACTATCGAATTGCTGAAAATTTCAAAAGATATTCAGAGATGTAAAAAATTTCAGATCCTGAAAATCTTCAAAATTTTCGTGATTCTCGAAATATTCAAAATTTTAAGATCTACCGTGTGTCCTGTAACACTCCCGCTGTGCAAAGGAGTTTAGGCTGGGCGGCTGTAAAAATGTCGGCTCAGATGACAGGTAATGAGGAGGAAGAGCCGCTGGCTGCTGCTGCCGCTTCTGGTGGGCGCGCCAGCAGCGGTCGTGTCACCGTCGAGATCTTGGATGAAATGAAAGACGCCTTTTTGCGCATCACCAAGTCCATGGCTTACTGACACTTTCCATTTTGGTCTCGTTCCTCATATAAATGCAAATTGTAGAACTGTCTTAATGTTTGTCGTGACGCTGAAAAAAAAAAAAAACATTATTTACACGTGCCTAAAGGCGCCGTCGCGCAAACATTTTATACGGAGAATTTTTTTTGGGAAAGAAATGAACCTTACAAAAACATGTAAGGTACGGATTTTACCCGTTTAAAAAGATCCAGGACGCCGGGAAAATTTATTACACGCAGATTTTTGATTGGAATATTTTTTAGCTCATATTACATATTTTTGTATGGGTCTACAATTTGCATGTTTACTGTTTGTCCTTCTTGCACATTCTTCTCTTTTCTTTTTTCAACTAATTCATCTTTCTCACTAATTTTTGTTCTTGCACGTGTGTACTTGTTTCGTATGTAATTCACGCGTTTTGCTCGCTCTCGCACACACATGATTCAGTCAACAAGCATTAAGCAATCTACACTCGATTGCCACTCATTTATACGCTACTGTTGTTTTCTTTGCTAATTAATTCTTTTGTATCGTCCATTCATTGTATGCTACGCCTTGTTTTGTCCTAAGGATTGATTAAACACTATATTTTTCTTATTCTGTCCCCTTTTCTTTTCTATTCTTTCATCTTTCCTACTCGTTTCCCTTTTCTTCTTCTTTCTGTCGCATGGAGCTCGCACTGTTTTACATCTCAGTTGGGTCGTTAACAATACACGGTGGCACGACCCTGGCAAAGCTGGTGTATCAGCGCTAAAATTGGAACATTCCAAATTTGCCCACATATCATTCGATTGAGTCAATTTTTTGTTATACAATTATTTTACCAAGATTGCAATTTTCGCATCACATTCATGAATGATGGTTCAGCATTTCTGAGTCATGAATGATGGTATGGTTTTTCCTGCATCAAGAGAGGGTACAATTTTCCATGTCAATTACTCAACGATTCGTCAATCATTGAAAATTTTGATAGATAATACTCCATTTAAAACAGGTGTAGGTTGAAAATCTAGATATGAGAATGTCGTGATGTTTGTTGTAGACGAGAGATATCGAGTGTTGGCGTCGATACCGGCGAGTTGGTTCCTCATGTCGAGCTTCATTTTGTTGCGGCTAAGCTACTACTTGCAGCAAAACAGCAGGTAATGACGTCTCGATTTGGGCTGACAACTGTTATTCCTGCTGCCGCTACTACTACCGTTACTACTACTGCTGCTGCGACTACTCGAGTCGTCTCGTCAACCCTGCCGCTCAAACTGTTATCCATGGCGTGAATACACGACAATTTCTAGTCATCGATTATATTGTATAACACTCCAATTGCCATCACCGCCCTATAAGTAGCTGCAAATAGTGTATATTACGATATTCTTCAAACCTCACACACCTGCACACACACTCGCCATCCTACAAAATGACGATGACAATTAGAATGGTCGTTTTACTTTGGTCAGGTGCTAATTTCGCCCTGTACAGATTTGTGCAGGACGAACACGAATTCTACGATGGAAAAAAATGTCATCAGAGACTTGGCTAAAAACTTACGCATTCGACACCGATTGAATTGTTGTTACTTGTTACATATTTTTCTTGTTTTTTTTATCCTAATGGAAAATACTGTTGATATAATTTTAAGTGTCGTTGACTATGTGAAATATGTTTGCTCATTATTTTGGAAAAAATTTGATAATTTCAAATGTAGAGAAGTTCGAGTGCATCGGGATATTTTTTGACTTGAATAAAATCATGCGTGTAAATAAATCGTGTATGTACATAATGATTTCCTGGGCTCTCTGCAAGATTATTGAGATCTATTTTTGTTTTTAATAATGACGATGTTGGGCTGAATTCGATGATTTTGTATTTATAAAAAATTAACTACCTACAAGTACAATCATTTTTGGTGACAGAATAACTTTTTCATTGCTTTTTGGGCGATCCAAAATCGTCAGTATAAAATTGGCATGATTACCAAGTTTTGCAATCCAAGGAGAAAAACAATCAAAATTTTCAATTTTATCGTACAAGTTGGTCCTGTTTTTGAAATTCGCGCTCGTTTACATCACGTAACTGACATGCGCGCTGAACATGTTCCTATAAATAGAGTCCGGCCATCTGCAATGTGTTAGTGTGTACGTGTCGATCGCTTGACCCAAAATGGCGGCGGTACACACACATACATTTGTCACGTACATGCAATCGTTTCTTTCTATTCGAGCCGCCATTCTGGGTCAAGCTTTGGATCCAGTCAATCAGACAGTTGCGTCGGATACCAAACTCTCTATTTATAACAACTCTAGTCAACATGTTCAATGTTACCTATGTTACATAGGTAACATTGAACGTGTTGACTAGAGTAGTAGAGTGGACATAGCCCATAGGCTATGTATTCTAAATTGTCACAAATAGTCATATGGCTGTCAAGTCGCCAAAGTGTGTGTATACGTATTTCGCGAAAAAAAGGAGATTTGACGGATATTGTTATTAGATCATCGATTCGCGCCCGTCTACTGAGAAGTGCGAGATACGTAAATAGAGAAATAGATCGAGATGCCGCGACGGCAGAGACGACGACGACAAATTGTCAACAACTGTCGTCGTCGCCGTCGGTGATGAACGGTGATGATCAACGGAGATTCTCCTGGTCGTTCTCGTATTCGGGATTGGAAAATACGATGCTCGCGTTGTTGTCGTGTGTTCGGTTCGCGAAGTAGACGAAATGAGCTGGGTGACAGTGGTGCAGGTGCGCAGGAAAAAGTGTGATGGCGCGGGGGTCGACGGGGACGGTGACAGGGTGCAGCAGCACCGAGAGCCGCCAATAGACGAGGCCCGATTGTTCCGACTGTACTGAATTCTTCGAATCAGTATTCGTTTTTTGACAAATAAGACAAGTTGAAGGAGTTGTTTTTGTGCTGGAGCAGCAAAGAAAATTGAATAAGAAAAGCTGGCAGTGTGTAGGAATTAGGAAAATGTTGTCGTCTTCCGGATCGTCGGGGGCGAGCAGCCGAGGACACATCGGCTCTATATTTCAAAAGGTACAGTGTCGGGAATTGTTTTTTAAGTATCTTGTTTTATTTACTGGGTTTATTTTACGAGAATAATTCGACTTTTTTTTCGATAAAGTTTTTTTGAATGAATTTTATATATTTTAGTGGATCATAATTAAATTAATTTCATGTCGGTTGGTTTTTTTGAAAATTTGATGGGAAAGTACAATTTTTATATCAGAATTCATTTAAAAATTTGGAGATGATAAGAAATGGAAATAGAATAGATATAGATATATTTGGATTATTATCTTATCATTTTTCTTAGATATCGTAGAAATAGATAAGTAGTTGACGAAATGAACACTATGATAAAATGATGGAAAAATAGGTTGAAAACTTTTTTGTTTTTAATTGAAAAATTCAAGTAAGTGTATTTATTTATTGATTTTGTTTGGAATGTTCAAACTTTCCAATTTTTTTTATTAGAATTACAAAATGTTTTAGATTGCTACAATTTAGTAATTAAGAGTAATTTTTTAATTTGGTTATTCTCATTTCCAAAACTAATTTGCAATAATTCCGAAGTTTGAAAATTTGGGGTGTTTGAATCCAAATGTTTTATCTCAATAGAATTTGATTGTAGAAGTTTTAACATCGGAATTTTTTATAGGATTTTGGAGAATTTTCGGGAAATTTTTTGATGAAAAAATTCTTAAGCGTGACAAAATTGTCTAAAGTGAATAGAAATTTTCAAAAATGCCCAGAAATACCATAAATCTTCAATCATAATAATTGAAAAAACTCTATTGCAAATTTCCAAAACTATTCATAAATAACATAAATTTTTAAAAAATCTAGTAATTTTTACAAAGAAACCAATGCATTTTTGAAGAATTTAGCAAATTTTCATGAATTCTCAGAAATACTGAAAATCTATCAGTTTTTGAATAATATAGTACATTTTCAGAAATCCCTTAAAATTCTCGAAAAATTGTTCATCAGTTCCAGTTTCCAGTGGTTTCCAAAAATTTCTAAAGATGCTTCAAAATTTGTATATTACAAACTTTGATGATAAAAAAAAATTGTTTGAACATTTTCAAGCATTCAGATCATTCAGAACATTCGAGCAGAATTTTTTAAATATAAAAAAATGAATTGGTAATCAAAAAATATATGCATTCTCAGATTTCAAAACTGTTGATAATTCGGGCCAATTTGTGCAATTAGTTAATAATCCTTAATAACAACTTTGTTGTCAATAACAATGAGATTAAAAACTCAACATTAATTGTTCTCAATTAATACCAATTCTGCTAACTAATTCTGCTATTTATGAATGAATGTAGTAAATTTTAACACATTTTTCTATTGAATGAACAATCGATTCCATATTGTATTACAATACTAAGTACGTTCACTCAAGTTTTGTACAGAATGGGAAAAATACTCCAGGGAATCGTAAAATGGGTAATTTTTTTTAATCAACAAAAACCAAGTTTTCAAATAACATTAGACATTTCCAACGTGTCTCGAAAAAAAGAAAAATTTTTTGACCAAAAATAGTTCGAGAAATGTAAAAAATATGCTCAAAACATTAAAATGTAGAAAATTACAATAAATTCATAAGGATTCTGTAAAATATTTGTACATTTATTTTCTGAAATTGCAAACAATCCACAATGAGGATAAAATTTCAAAATTTATGACTCAGAGCCATAAAAAACGTTTGAATTGTATTGATCTCGAAGTATTTCAACTTTTGAATTTTTTTTTCGCATCAAGGGGCCTATTTTTGAGTTCGACCAACTTTATTTTCGATCGAAAATGTGAAGTAGATCGAAAATAGTGGGTCGAAAATATATTATAAATATATAATATTGATTTGTCGACCCACTGTTTTCGATTTACTTTACATTTTCGATCGAAAATGAAATGGGTTCAACTCGTCATCAGCATAAAACAATTTCAAAAATATTTTATTCAAGGAGCATAATGCTCTACAATAAATTCCTAAAAAATGAAACAACGCTCGAAAAACGTCCGAGCAACATAAATTTGATAATACAGCGAATAATTCAATTCCTGTGCATGGATACTCTAAATAAAAATTGCTCGTTTCAGCTTCAGGGAAGATTCGCCGAAGCGATAACGCCACCGCGGATGTCGACGGACAAGAGGATGCTGGACAAGACGTGGAAGCTGATGGACAAGGTGGTGAAACTGTGCCAGCACCAGAGGATGAACCTGAAGAACTCGCCGCCGTTCATCCTGGATATACTGCCGGACACGTACCAGAGGCTGCGCCTCATCTACGGCAAGTACGAGGAGCGCATGCACGTGCTCCACGCCAACGAGCACTTCAGCGTCTTCATCAACAACCTCATGCGCAAGTGCAAGCAGGCCATCAAGCTCTTCAAGGAGGGCAAGGAGAAGATGTTCGACGAGACCTCCCACTATCGACGAAATCTCACCAAGCTCAGCCTCGTCTTCAGCCACATGCTCTCCGAGCTCAAGGCCATCTTCCCCAACGGCCTATTCGCCGGCGACCAATTTCGCATCACCAAGTCCGACGCCGCTGACTTTTGGAAGGAGCGCTTCGGCAACAGGTCAGTCAATAACAAGTACATTTGGAGGTCCTGGGTTCTATTCCCGGCTCAGTGGATTTTTTTTTCTCGCAAAAACCATTTTAATTGTCAATGAAAAACAAAACTGACTGGAAATATCGACAAACATGGATTTTTATTTGTATCAACAACCTAGTGATGAAAAAAAAAAAAAAAAAAAAAAAAAAAAAAAAAAAAAAAAATTTTTAAAAGGAAATTTTTCTGTCTTTTATTTTATTGTGTTCGAGTTTGTGGTGAAAGGTGGTTCGCGAGTTTGCTGGGGTCAACGTTGGGCCCGTGTCGCTCCACAACCTTTCCCTCCTTGTCGACAATGAATTTGGTGAAGTTCCATTTGATCATGTCGATCAAGGTGCCTCCCTTTTCTTTCTTCAGATACTTCCACAAGGGGTGGGCGTTGTCCCCGTTGACGTTGACCTTGGCAAACAGCTCGAATTTGACCTAGAATTTGAAATTTTTATCAATTCTAATCATTTTTGTAAATTTGTTAATGAACAAATTGAACAATTTGAGCTATATTGGATTGAACGATACATTTCGACATTATTATTAGACAAATTTTTAAATGGTTTATTTTTATGATTTTCCGAATTTTTGTTTTTTTGGATTTTTACGAATTTTGAAAAATGTTTAGGCAGTTTTAAATTATTCTGAACGATGTCTTAGATTTTTACAGTATTATTACACATTTTTCTTTTTTTTTATAAGTTAAAGAAATATACATTTTAGATGTCTAAAATTATGATGTTTGTTTTAAATTATGAAGTAATTTTGGAAATTTCCAATAATTTGTGTACAGTTTGAAAACATTTGGATTAATTTTTCTTGAGTTGCTCAGTTTTGAAAAATTATCATTTAGCCTGAAGGAAAATTGAAGATTCGGACAAATTTTTGACTGTCTGTGGAATTTTTGAATATTTCCCTTCATGCACTAATGAGTTGAAAAATTTATAGAAGTTGTTAAAAATTGCAATAAATTTTTTCGAGACATTTTTGTGGGCCTTAAAAAATGTTCGATAATTGTAAATTGAATATTTTCTGAAATATTCACAAAAATGTTGAAAAATAGGCACACTCACATTTTTGCGTGATGCAAAGTTGCAAATTTCCTCGCTGTCACCAGGCTCTTGGCCATTAAACTGATTGCATGGGAATGCTAGGATGCGCAAACCTGTAACAAGAAAAGTTGTCCTTTTTCATGTGTACAACATTTTCCTTTGAATTTTGCAATTTCGATATTTTCTGAGAAAATTTTATGAATCCTGATTTGTGTTTGTATTGTGAAAATTTCAACAACAAATTGAGAATTTTTTATCATAGACTATACAAGGTGGAAATTGAACTGCTAATCACATTATTATCAATAATTGATAACTTAATTATTAATAGATATTATTATTAAAAATTTAATTATTAATAGAAATTGGAAATATACCTAATTGATGATTTAATTAATTATTCAAATTGAAAATACAGCTAATAAAATATGCAATATTTTTCAAGTACATTTGTAATTATTTTCTGAAATGATCAAAGTAAATCTGAATGAAACCTTTTGTATTCTTGTCAACAAATTCATATCGATCGCATGGTACTACAATGTAAGATTGGAATGTGTGAAATGAGCTCAAATTTCAATTTATTCTCTGGCTCATAAAAAAACCTGACATTTTTGATAATTGTTAAAATCTAGCAAGTTTTGGAAAATTTTTGTCCAAGTGGGGATCAAGTTTTTATTTTTCTGGCATTTAAAATCCGAAATTTTACCAAGTTTAATTTGAAAATACTTGGTGAAATCTAGAATTTTACATATTAATTGTATGTATTATTTCATCAGTTGTTCAAAATGAACAGATGAAGTATTATTATCATCATATTTTATATATCTATAATTTAAAAATATCTAAATGATGAATATTATGTGTGTAAAATTCAAATGATGTACAAAAAATAGTCTCACCCTTGGATTCAGCGTACTGGTCGTGCAGCTCGTTAAGCTCCTTGTAGTTGGTCTCAGTGAGGCCGCATTTTGAGGCCACGTTGACAATCAAACAAACGTGTCCTTTGTACCTATTGCAAATATTTTAAATTCATCATGCAATATTGCATTACATTTTTCTTTTTTTTTTTTTTTTTTTTTTTTTCTTGTCTTTGGTTACTTCCTCCCCCTTGATGGATTCGACTGTGAAGTCGTAGATCGAACTGGCTGATTTGTAATCCTGATTTCCACTCATGCTGCAGCTTGCTAAAAAACAAACGAACAAACAAGTTAATAACTTTCCCAGTCAAAATCGGCGAACTGAAAATTTGTGTTTAAAAAAGGCGTGCCTGCAAAGTTTCGGTTTAATAATAGCAGTGACGCAGTGAGAAAGTTTGTAGATTTCACAATAAGACGCATTTCTTTTGGACTTTTTGTGCTTTCTGTTTGCACTGACTGTGCAAATGTATAAGCGCAAAGAGTCGGCACTTGCCAGGTCAGGTTGGGTTATGATATTGCAAAATTCCTCGCAAAATAAAATTACAGGTGCGAGAACTCAACAAAGATGGAGAATGACGAGCGAAATTTGAGTTGTCGAAACTAGGTGCGCTGCGGCGCAATAAGTTTCAATGGACGAATTGCGTGCTTCCAAAATGCCGCCATTTGACTCGAGAGTCAATAGGAAAACGAGGCGTGAAAAATTTTGAAGCAATTGGTCGATTATTTAAATCAGAATCAAGATGGCGACGTTTTGGAAGGACAAAGAGAATTTCGATTTTTAAAAAACTTGTAAACTCGATTTACAAAATCAAAAGAATGTTTTTGATAATGTACTAATTCACCAAAATATGTCTGGAAAAAGAGAATGTATACGCGCACTTTAAAAAATGTCATATTAAACGTTAAAATCGCGTAAAAGCCGCGATTGACCAATGACAGCGCGATTAAAAATTTTTTAAGTCGTGTTGATAAAACTCAATTTTTAACAACAAACGATGAATAAAGTATTGGCATTTAATCAAATTTGTATTAAAATGTAAAAACCAATATTTATCTGCGGATGAATAATTGTTTGTAAACGTATATTGATTAACATGGATGGGTAAAAATTAACAGTAGCCAAGGACGAGACTATTTTTTCTTCGACTTTACACCTGCAATATCACATACATAATAAAATAAAACGTCTCGATCGACTTTTTTTTTAATTCCGCACCTCTTTTCCATTGCAAAAAATATGTATAATTAGAACTGTTGCTACTCACTGAGTACGAAAAAAAAACTCGATATCAGCGCACGCAAAAATTGGTCAAATGTTGATAAAACTGAACAAAGCAAAAAAATTGACAATTACTGACAAGTGATTTCGGTGAGAATGACGGACAATGACGGACGTGACACTGATAGTTCGCCGGCGGCGCTTGCTGCGTCTGCTGGTGCTGCTGGTTTATACTTTGTGTTTGTTGTGTATTTTTCGGTGAATTAAATGGCGCAAGCGCCTTACACTCGCGGGCGCGGGTTATCCAAAATTCAATCCGGCAGATGCGGCCGTACTGCGTGACTGCAATTGACTGCGGTTGTGCAATTGCGCGCCGCGACGGGAAGAGAAGATAAAAAAGGAGACAAAAAATACGCGATTACGATGACGCGTCGAAAATTGGCATAACAACGTCGCGAACCCTCTTTCTTTTTCTTCCCATTTGATATTAACTATTAAAACTTTAGCCGTCCTTGGAACATTCTGTGAGAATTATCGACCACTCATTAATTTGTTGTTGCGCATGTAAGGCATACGGGGCGTATGTGTGATGGTCCATTACATTGTCAATACATCGCGAAGTACAATGAGACTCATCATTGTTTTTTTTTTTTTTTTTTTTTTTTTTTTTTTTTTTTTTTTTTTTTTTTTTATTTTTTTTTTTTTTTTTATTTTTTTTTTTTTTTTAAATTTTATCTTAAACCAATTTCGAAATTGTTTTTTTGTTAATTATTTTTTTTTTAAGGAAATTAAATATTGATGAAAAAAAGTCAATGAAAATAGTACATATTACGACCTTCAAAAGGCGGGAAGAAGTTGCATGTATTAGAAAAATTTTATAATCCGTTATTTTCTTATTTGTTGTTACAGTATTTTGTAATTGATCCGTATAAAATTATGTGAAATCTTTATAATATTTTTGAATTCCTTTTAAAATTACATTTTTTTGTAAGGAATCCTTTTCTTTCTAAAGTTACCTTTTGAAATCCTTAAAGAAATTTGATGTTTACCACATTATTTCATTGGGAACTTTGAATTTGGAAACTTCGAAGAGCACATTTTGAAGTTTATAGTTCAGAAAATGATAATTTTCGAAATTTACAAATCTAATCAAATAATTATGAAGATTCTTGATCCCCAATAAAATTTGCTAGCTGAGAAATTTCATCACCTGATTAATTATATCATTCGTAACCAGTAATTCGAGATTTGGAACATTGATTCACCAAACACTAAAAAAACTGGCGAAATTCGAATTGATACTCAAAAGTTGAAAAATCTGAACATTCTGAGATTCAATGAAATAGAGGAATTAAATAATGTTACTAAAATTAAAACGTGATAAAATCCAAAATTCCGAAATGTAAGTAAGTCCGATGATTGCCAATATTTAAACTCGAATCAGGAAATCTAAACATCGAAATTTGCATACTCAAAACATACAAATGCGTACTTTTTTACGTAATTCCAAAATTACGAAATTTAGAAGTTCCAACTCGGACACTAACGAATGAATGTATCCCTCCCCGAATACTGAAAAGATTCGAAAAGTCATAAATTAAAAACTCGAAATTCGAGTGCTGAATTCCTGCGATTTCAGAGAAATGAAAATTTTCTGACAAATGTGCACTTCTTGATTTAAAAAATACGAAATATAATGAAAAATATATTTGCAGCACACTGGTGCCATGGAAGGTGTTCCGGCAGGAGTTGAACCAAGTGCATCCCATAAGTTCAGGACTACAGGCGATGGCCTTGAAATCGACGATAGACCTCACGTGCAACGGCTACATTTCCAATTTCGAGTTCGACGTGTTCACGCGGTGAGCCGCTCGTTTTCTAGACTAGAAATACGCAGAAGATGTCGATCGGACCGGGGAACCAGGAAAATATGGTTTATCGAAAAAAAAAAACTGGAAATTTCACAATTTCGCCCAGAAAAGATGTTTTTAGTTTCATTTAATTGAAATTGACATTTTTTAAATAAAAATACGAAATTTTGAAACGACAAAAATCCCCAAAAATGTTCAATTCGACAAGTGATCTCCAGAAATGTCTAATACGATAAAAATTCTAAAAAATTCAAGATTTCTTAAAAAACGCCTAAAAGTTTTGAAGGTGCACACGTTTGTAGAAATTTTTCATTTTCCAAGATTTTATAAAATCCTTTATTAAAATTCTGAACTTTGTTAGAAATTCCCGAAAAATGTTCCACGATTCGAAAATACCTCGAAATTCCGAATTATTTCCAAATTTCCCGTACCAAAATACTTTGAAAAATTACCAAATCCTGGGACGAATTCCGAAAATTGTACTCAAACTTGATTTTCTACATAAATTTGAATACAGTTCCGAATTTCTGCGATCGTACTAAAAATTTAAAAATCTTCGAACGTCTCAGAAATACACGAAACTGTGACCCAGAATTTAAAAATGCCTGATCCATCGACACCCTGGTACAACTTTCGTAAGAATAACCACAATATCTCGTAAATGCAGGTTGTTCCAGCCATGGTCGACTCTCTTGCGAAACTGGAAAATACTGGCCGTTACGCACCCGGGGTACGTGGCCTTCCTGACGTACGACGAGGTCAAGGCGCGGCTGCAGAAATACTGCATCTCCAAGCCGGGCAGCTATGTTTTCCGTTTGAGCTGCACGAGGCTCGGCCAGTGGGCCATCGGCTACGTCACCTCCGACGGAGACATCCTCCAGACCATACCCCACAACAAGAGCCTCTGCCAGGCTCTCCTCGACGGCTACCGGGAAGGCTTGTGCGTTTTTTTTCCCTCGTGGATGAGTTGACTCGGTTGGAATTAAGTTACTGAGGATTGCACTGCTTTTTCAGCTACCTGTACCCAGACGGGCGCAACGTCAACCCGGACCTCACCTGGGCCGTGCAGCCCACGCCCGAGGAGCACATCAAGGTCACTGCCGAGCAGTACGAGCTCTACTGCGAGATGGGCAGCACCTTCCAGTTGTGCAAAATATGCGCCGAGCACGACAAGGACGTCAGGATAGAACCCTGCGGCCACTTGCTATGCACGCCTTGTCTCACAGCTTGGCAGGTGGTATGCTGTCTTCCTTGTTACATTTCTGATTGTTTGACAATTTTTCGCATTTTCCGAAGGGTATTTTTTTTTACGATGGAGTTGATTTTTTCGATTTACCCATGGATTTTTTTTTCTCGCAAAAAACATTTAATTGCAAAAAATTGAATGAGTAAATCGAAAAAATTAATTCTGATGTCCCGGGTTCGATTCCCGGCTCGGTGGATTTTTTTCTCGCAAAAAACATTTAATTGCAAAAAATTAAATGGGTAAATCGAAAAACTTAATTCTACCATAAAAATTATTATCACCCCATTGACGATCCATTCCATCGATTGTATTTGTTTTGTTTGGGTGAAATAGAGTCTTTGCGTGAGAAATGAATTTGCCTCTAAAGTGGCTTAAATTCATGTCGAGGTTGAAAAAACACGCAGAAAAATATTTTAAGCGACTGAAAATTTATTTTGCATCTGAAAATCGAAATTGAAAAAAGTTATTATTCAAAAAGCTCCGAGATGGTCGCCATCTTGCCATGACGTCACTAGCCTGGGTAAAACGTCGTAATGTCGAAAAATATATGAAAAAAGTGCATTAAATCGACGATACGATGGACAGCGCGACAAACGAGACAAATAAATTAAGTTACACAGTTATTTCGGGCCACAATGGACAAATTCTATTTTGGTGTGACGTCACTAGCGTGTATTAGGATGGTTATGATACAGGCTAGTGACGTCACACCAGCACGTCGCGTTTCACGGCTGGGTTCAAAATTGCAATATTTAATCGATGATTATAAAAAATTTAGCGATAAAAAAACTAAAAATCCATGATATTCTTTAATTTTGTCACTAAATCCAACTGTGAACAAAAAAATTGATATTTTTTTTTCGCAAAGACTCTATTTTAAGTAGCAGTGGAAAAACGATCGATGATTGATAATTGTGAAATAATGTTAAAATTGCACTGATTATTCACAAACACATTTTTATGAATCTCGAAATTAACATTTGATTCAACGCGATAACCCGCTGAATAAGTGAACCAACAAGATGCAAAAATTGACGTGTTTTCGGGGCGGTTACCCTCGGTTCCAGGATTCGGAGGGTCAAGGCTGTCCGTTTTGTCGGGCGGAAATTAAGGGCACCGAGCAAATAGTCGTCGACCCATTTGACCCGCGCAGGACGCACCGGCCCGGCGTTCAACCGGCGAGTAACTCGTCCACGCCCACGCGGGACCTCGACCCTGATACCGAGGTATCCGACTAGGATCACCCCATCTTTTTTTTTCTTTCCCTTTTTTTAATACTCGATCTCGATCACCTCATCTCTCATACAGAACCCTCCTCCTCCTCCCCCTCTTCAGTTTCATCCCCATTCCCCAGCATCTCCTACACACATTACTTGCATAGTTATTGTCTTATGTAACGAATAGTATTAAAATATTTATATTTTTAATAGTATTGACATTGTTACGTCATCATCTATGGATACACGTGCTTCACTGCAATTGTTAGATTTACTATACACGTCATTATAGGCATTTTCAGTTTTTATTGTTACTGTTACTATTCGAGTATTGTCGCCACCACCAGCGTTGTCGTTACTATCATTGTTAACCTTGCAACTTGATGTTGTTCGCGCGCATGTGCGTGTGCGTGCCTGATGGATGTCACTATTTGTTTGCCCGTGTGAAAATTTGACGTGTATAATACCCTAAAACTCTGCAGTCGGTTAGCACGCAAGATTAGTCGATAAATAGTTTTAACACCGGAAAATTTCGGAGAATCATTGACGTGACGTAAAATGACAATCAATCGAGATGTTTTAATTTTTGTATGCACATGTATTTAGATTTTAAACTTTTTATGAATGACGTGACGACAGATGAGCGCCGCCGCATGTTGTTGGGCCTAATTTACGATTATTCGAATAGTTGTGTTCCAGTTTCAGTTATTAGTTGCGCGCATCAAGTAGCATGGCTTTGTACAGGTTACCCCTCGTCTCCTTTTTGTACACTCGCGAGAACGGCGTGTATTTTTGATTTTTTTTTAATTTCTTTCTCGCCCATCACTACCCCCTTTTTTCACAAGACTGCAGTGTCGTGATATATGTAGTAATTATATTATATAGTTATGTTGAAGAGAACGTTACCACTGCACTTTTATTTTACAATTTGTAATAAAATCGAGATACACACAGAAACAATGGTATTGATTACGATAGATGAATGGACCTTGCAATCCACGTCTTGTTTTTGTTTACTCGTTCATTTAATCGGTCTTGATCGATGGCATGCTTTTTACCGAATTCGACGAGGCTGCGTGGAACGCGATGGATCGAAATTGTGTGACATGCGATTTGCATGGCCCGGCATTGAAAAAGTTAGCTGCCGCAGCGCGTGCTTAATGAGATATTTAGGTAAGTGGGCGGTTTTCATTGGCCCCGCGCTGCTTTAGTAGTGGCTTTCGCGATTGATGATTTTTTGCGACCCGGTGGGAGATCTTAATTGGTGCACTCATGATGACAGTGACGATGTATCATCGATTTTAGGCCATAATGGAGCTGATAAACGGCAACTCGCTGTCCAACGACGACGACGAAGAAGAAGAGGAGAACGACCTGAGCCCGGCCAACTCGCCGACGTCTTTGAGGAAGTCGAGTGTGGCGGTGCATGTGGCGAGTCCGCCTCTGCCCCCGCGGCGCTTGTCCTCCCCCAAGTGCGCAACCATGGCCGGCGGTCATCATCATCAACCGAATCCTCCCCCTCCTCCTCATCACCATCATCACCAGCAGCAGCATCATCATCGTCCGCAGAGACAGCCAAACGGCCGGCACTTCGAGCCCACGCCTCAGGAAAGTAGCGTCCCTCCGCCAGCGGCCAATGACAATCATCTCTATCAAGGTGATGATTGATACAGGGTTTCAAATTCCAGTCAATGACAATTATGGAATTGATAAACTTATGAAAATTCCAATTAACAGACACATCTTCAATTTTTCAAAAAAGGGTGGAATAAATTCTAGGACTTGAAAAATCATTTTTTACGATAGATTTTCGCAAAAATGTATGTCCGAACAAAGATATTCGCACTTGAAAAGAAAGTCGTATTCAAAAACGTCAGAATCGCACGCCATGATTTTGTGACGTCACTGTTCACGATTCCCATTTAAAATACATTGAGAAGCCGCCATGATGCGTGACGTCACTCTTCATGATTTAACACAGGCTGGGATACTAGAGTTACTGTAAATAGAGAGTTTGGCTATTCCGGCGCAACTGCCTGATTGGCTGGATCCAAAGCTTGAACCAAAATGGCAGCTCCAATAGGAAGAAACGATTGTACGTACGTATCGAATGTACGTATGTGTGCCGCCGCCATTTTGGATCGAGCGATCGACACATACACACTAACACATTGCAGATGGCCGGCCTCTCTATAGGAATTCTAGCTAGGATATGGCGACCAATGGCAGCGCGTTTTTATCCGCCTTGGGAAAACTCGACTTTTAACAATTGAATAAAAAATATATAAGTATTTCATCAGTTTCGAAAGTCGAGGTAGTAATCAAATGATCCAAATTATCTATTAAAAAGAGAAAAAAAAACGACAAAAAAATTTTTGTCGTTTTTATCTATTAGTCGAAATTGCCCGAGTTGATTAGGTTACTGTAAATCAGATAAAAATTTACAGCGGGAGAGGAAGTCGAAGCGAGGTACGACATGCTGCACAGGGCGACTCTGATTTCGCCCAAGGATCAGCAGCCTCCGCCGCCGCCGCCTCTGCCGCCAGCGGGACAAGCGCCCTCCTGCCGCTCTGGCAAGTTGGCCAAGGCGGCGCCGAGCTTGCCGGACAAATGCAAACGGCCGCAAGTATCGCAGTCCCAAGTTGAAGCGCACGCTCCACGTGAGAAAGAGCATCGCCGACAGCACTACTACGAGAACACCGTTGTAGTTTCCGGCGCCAAACAGCAGCCACCGCAGGCGGTGAGAAACATCAACTTGGAGATGGCGGTCTCTAACAGCAGCAAGGCGCACTTGGCCACCAAAGACTCCAACAACGACAACAGTTCTGTGAGTGGCTCGGCCCAGGCTTACGAAAACGTCAATGTCGAGTACATCGGCAAGCTCACGGCCCTTGGTTTCTCCCAGGACGCGGTCATCCGCGCTCTTGGAATTGCTCGGAATGACCTTGAGATGGCCCGAGACATTCTCCACGAGTTCGCGATCAAGAAGTCTTGCTCTTGACCTTTGCCCTGCGCTCCGCTGCCACTGCGTGAGTTGATGTGGATGAGACGGGAGCAATTTTTGCACAAATGTAGTCACGTGTTTTGTACTCTTCTGCGAGATACACGCAACTTTTACAATTCGAAATCTGGATTCTATACAGTTTGAACTTGGGAATGTTGATGTTTAAAAGATTAGAACTAGAGTTCCTATAAATAAAGAGTTTGGCCATCTCGGCGCAAATGTTTAATTGGCTGGATTCGAAGCTTGATCCAAAATAGCGGCTCCAATGGGAAGAAGCGAATGTATGTACGTGTTGAATGTATGTGTGTGTACCGCCGCCATTTAGGATCCAGCGATACAACACATTACAGATGGCCAAACTCTCTATTTATAGAAACTCTAATTAGAACTAGTGAATGAATATGAATAAGAATTTGTTCATGTAAGGTTAGAACAAGCAGATCATTGTAAGGTTTGTTTAAAATTTTCAGATGAAAAACATTGTTTTTATATTGATAGCTCGAGAGGCAGCAGCAGCGGGGACTAGTAGCGGCAATGGCGCATCGCACCATCAGAGGATGCAGCAAGCACCGGGCAGCAGACGAGGAGCAGCGCAGCAGCAGCATGCTGCCAAGCCGACGCCTCCGCGCCACCACCAATAAACACAATCAAGTAGTAACATTATTTATGTATCGCCGCTGCCTTGTATATAATTACATTGGTAATCATGATGATTACTGTAATGTTGATGAACAACATGATTGTAATGTTGTAGAGTACAGCATATATTTTTTCTTCTTCCGCCTCGAGGCAGGCGCGATAAGCTCTGCGTTGTACAATAATACTGTATTATTATAATTGTGACTGTGCTACAGCAGCCGCATGTGTATATCGGAGCGATAATAATACAAATAATCTAGTTATTGGCAGATTTTATCTGGCGCCCTTTCCGTTATACTAGACTTTGAGTTTGTTTTGAAAGTGATTATTTTTTCCTTGGATTTTTGAGTTTTCTCAGAAGCGGCAGAATGGTCTTTTACTCCTGAAAACTTAACTGTGTTACTTCTTCGACCATTTTTGTTCACTTGCGTTTTATTAGCGATTTTTACGATTTGCGTTTTTTTAAAGAACTTTACAACGTAGTTTCCTAAATCCAGTCTTTGAAAATTCTTATCAATTGTTAGTAATTGTCTTAAAATTGAATTTGAAGTTGTAAAATTTATAAGTTCGGAATTTTTAGATCCTGCATTGGGATTGAATGAGGAAGGCATTAATAACGTATACTGTACTTCATAACAAAAAAAAAGGTTTATTTTATATTAATAAAGATTTATACATATTTGAAACATTCAGGACAATAACTCAGTTCAATTTTATAATACATTCTGTAATCTTGATTGTTTTCAATCAAGAATCAGTTTATAGCATTTCCTGCTAGCAAGGATCTTACTCGAATTTTTGTGCATCAAAAAAAATCAAGCTTTCCTTTAGTAGAACATATCGAGAAAATCGCCGGACAAATAATCCTGGACTCTTTGGCCCCGGACAAAATATTCCCGGATTCGCTGGCATTACCCCAGCGAACCCAACCCGCGCATGCGCAGATGAGTTTAAACCAAACGAGCGCTTTCTCGCAAGCGCCCCGAGCATACCTGGGATCTATATAAGGGATTTCGATACTATATATATTATCGGGTGACTTGTTGTAAGTCGTCCACCCGCGCATGGCGCACATATCAGAAGTCTAAACCTATTGGTCACCGGTACATAGCGACAAGCGGGACATTCCAAACAATAGGACTTCACATGAATTTATGTGTTAGCTGTTCCTACATGGGAACTGCGGGTCGGATGGTAACGTATTGGTACACCCGGTAAAAGATGAATATATATGGTCTTTTTTTTACCACAAATGATTCTGTTGTTCGATTCCTACTGTCGATTTTTTCGAAATGGCCTATTGTTAAGGTGAATAACAATTAATTTTTTTTTGCGTGAAATTTCATTAAGATATTTGAGTATATAAAAAACACTTATAAGAATATCATAGACATCAGCTCCTATATCGGAGATCCGGGTACTAACTGTCTATGGGGCGAAAAGAGCGGAGTCGAACGACACTGGCGTACATGCATCAACGCAAAACAGATTATCATTTATTTTGATTGTTTTTTTTTTTCCGCGGAGAGAGAGTAATGTATCGACCATGATTATCTACATTTATAGACATCAGGCATCATATTTATAGAAAAAGTATCGATTTTCAAAGTGCATGATCCAGTTTCATACACAATTTCAGATACTATTATATTATATTATACTCACTAAATAAGTATATTCACGATACTCACCTTGGCGAATTAATGACGTTCGTCTAATCCGATTATATTTTACGAGTTATTCCAATATGTCTATACTATCTATATTATTCCTCGTCCATTTCATTTTAAATAATTCAATCAAATCTAATTCGGATATCCTTTTAAATGGTCGATTTCGTGAATTTTTGAAAAAAAAAAAAAAAAAAAAAAAAAAAAATTGAACTAAAATTTTAGCATGTGAAAAATAAAAAGTTTGGCTTAAAATTAGAAAAAAACAGAATTTTTTAAAAAATCGCCAATGAGAGTAATGGTACATAGTAGTACATTGGCCTTAAAAAAAGCATGAGAATACAAAAAGAAGAAAAAAAATCGATTGATTCCTCAACTAGTGTAATCATAATTCATCCACAAAACGAGAGTTTCCCAAAACTCGCCCCCAGCTCATTATTCACCTCCTCACGTTCGTTGACAAATCATGATTACACTATGTGCGAACCTTATTTTCGCGCAACGTAAAAAAAGTACGTTTGAAAAACAAAAACGGTGAAAGAACACGCACTTTTCGTGTTGTTGTTGTTCTTTTGAGCAAAGAGTTAGGGAATTTCAGTGTTCGAGGTGTCGTCGTCGTCCTCATCGTCGTCAATTCGTAAACTGGCAGGTGGCGAGTCGCAGGTCAAGGTCTGCAGGCGTCGATGCTGCAAGTGCTTGGTCTTGGCCTCCTCGAGCTCGAGCTGCGCCTTCTCGAGCTGGACTTGCACCAGCTTCGTGGCGAGCTGGCGCTCGTCGCTCCTCATTTGCCTTTCCCTCCTTGAGTCCTCCATCTCCTCCTTCAGTATAAGCATTCGCTGCTCAAACAGCAGCAAATCGTGCTGCATCTGTCTCCGCATTCGCTCCTTCTGCAACTCCATCAGGTTACCACCGCCGCCAGTGCTGCTGAGCTGGTCGCTCGTCGACGACTCGTCCTGCACCTGCTGCAGCATCTCGTCTGCTATGCCACCGTAGTAGTAGCTGTCGAAGTTCTCGCTGTCCTGGGACAGCTCCGCTGATTCATCGGGTCCCAGCAGATCGCCACTTATGCAATCAATCATAATTGTATTTTAACATTTTGTTTGTATCATTATACATTTATATTGTTATAATATCAGTACGTTTTGTAACTAGTGTAATAATGAATTTGTTAAATAAAGAACACTAGTTTGAAGAATCTCATTTGAAATATTTTATTACTTTATTAGTTGCTAAATTTATTTTATCCTCGAATGCGAAAAAAGTGCGTTCGAAGAATTGTAACAGTGGAAAAAATACGCACATTTTTTATAGAGTTGAATAATAGTATTATTACACTACACATTGAAAAAGCAACCGATTTTGAATGAGTGTGAAATTACTAAGTATCACATGAATCGAAATCGCGATTTTTAAACGTGTAGAATACAATTACTTTTTATAATTCGAGAAAAAATGGCAGTTTTTTCAACTGTTTTGCATGTGAAAAGCGATCGATTTTCTCACGAGGGAAAAAAATGTTATTTTTCTGCAAGGGAAAAGTTGTTTTTTCACTCTTTTTTTCCACTAGTGCAAGAAAACTGTTATTTTTATACAAGTGAAAAAACTGGGCACTTTTTAAATGCAAAAAGTAGAAAAAACTGTCACTTTTTTGAGATAATGATTTTTCTAATGATTCCAATGTTCCTCAAAATTTCTTTGACACTGTGAAATTTTCAAATTCCAAAGAGTCCTAAAATAGGTTTGAAAGCAAAAATTATAATAATTCAATGAAAATTTTAAATTATCAAAATTTTTTAGGAATATCGAGAAATGTAAAAAAAAATTGAACATTTTGAAAATATTACATTCTTCAGTGCATGCAATAACCAGTTGCGTGCTATAGGATTTTTGGAGCGCACAACCGTTTAATGCACGCAGCCCTTAAATATAATATATCGCAGATTCAAGGAAAAATATGAATATCTCCTTGACTGGCTGAGGACTCAAGAATGCTGTCTAAACTCACTTGATCCTTGAGTAGTGGCCATTTTTCAGGGCAAACGCTGAAGTTGAAGGTAAAAAATCCATGTCGGCAACTTGGTGCTGCTGTTTCTGCGAGAATATGAAGAAAAATTTTTTCATTCCACTACATTAAACTAAAATTTATATTACAATATTAAATACACATTATGTAATTTTTATTGATATGTTATAAAATTTTTAAAGAACTACTGAATTTCTCAAATTTTATGTATCTTTGAGAAACTATCAAAAAACACATCAATTCGCATATTTCTGAACACATCAGAAAAAGTTCATAAAGTTCATAAAATTCCAAAAACGGTTCAAAAAATTTCTTTCCAATGTGATAAATTTCCAAGAATCTCAATCGTTTCAGAATTTGAAGAGAATTTCTACACTTTCACTAGAAAGTTTTTCTTCAGCAAACTTTCTAAACACTTTGTCGTAATTTATTGTCAGAAATGTGACATTATATACTATGCATACAAAATAATTGACTAGAAACCATTTTTTTTTTCAACTATAAAATATACAAAGAATCACAATTTCCTAAAGAAAAAAAAATTTTCGAGATTTTCACAAAGATTTCCTCGACTTTCTCAAATCAATACCCGTCACCATTAAAGTACATAAAACCCCCCTTCTCAAAAAAACACTAAATCCGCCCCTGCTGACCTTGACACCAGACGAGGGGGTCAAATTGCGGGAAGGCACAGCCCTGTCCTTCATGACTTTTTTGTTGCTCGGATGTATGAGGTAAAAATCGGAAGAGCTGAAATGACTGGAGCAAATGCGATGATGGGAAGCCACAGTAAAGTTGGTCCCGTTATCGCAGCTCAGTCCAATAGCATCGAGCCAAAGTTTCAGTTTTTCCGGCTGACGCAAGGGAAACCTGAAAAATCAACCCGAAAAGACAACAATCAATTTCCCGCATTTTCATTACCTCTGCTTTATACATAACACGAAATATTTATTCAAGTGAAAACGAGAGTCGCAGGACCGTGACAATATCGACGCCAATAATTACCGATGAAAAGATATGTTATCTCCTTGATTGCTCCTTTTTGTACAGCCCGGCACTATGCACGACCTCCCCATTTTTCACAATTTCTTTACTGTCCCGCCTCGTGTGAAACAATGAGAAACAGAGAAATGAGGAATTTTCTTGTCATATAGTTGCAGGCAGCCGGCAGCAGCCGGCAGACAAAAATTCGTAAATGTTCGTAAATGCTTGGAAGCTGGTATTTCTTCTTTCTCTGCGGACACTTTCTCTTTCTTCTCCTTTTGTCGCCCCGCGCTGATAGTCCTTGATTTTTAATGCTGTCGTTGCTGTAGTAGTATATGGATGAGGCGCGGCGAATAAAATGTATGGGCCCACGTGTGATTAATATCAATTGATGTATATAAATGTTAATTTCACAATTGCCTGAGTCTTTTTCCTCATCGTTTACGCTTGTACTTTTGCTCGGCCCTTTTGTTGCATGCGATCATTATCTGCAATTGTAAGGTTATATCCTTGCATGGTATTCTACATGTGACCACATGTTTCGAAATTGTACGATCGCTAACCAGCGTTCAATAAGAACACGTCTTGTACTTGGGTTCCCAGTTTACCGACGTTCTTTTCATATTTTATAGTTGAGTCGAGTTGAGACTCGGGTTGCTTCGAAAAAATCTGATAACGCTTGTAAAAAACGTAGATTTTGATATAGGATGTGCTGACGTCCGTGTAAGTACGTCTTTACACGGACGTCAGGGCACGAATTTTCAAATTCTGGGATTTTTATATCCAGATTTTTAAGTCGATCAATTTTTTGACTTGGATGAATGTTGAACCTTCGATTTATTGATCAGCTAGCTACTATATGACTTTTAAAACTGCTAAGTTTACAAATTTAAAGTTTGAAAATTCAGAAGAGTTTTATTTTCAGTATCTGTTGGGAACAGGAATTTTCGATTCGAATTCTTTAGCATTTTCGATTGATTCCAACTTTGTTACGGCGTTGTAACGCTGTGATAACGTGGTTAATATAGCGGCCAAAAATCGAGTGGGGGACTTGAATTCCTCTTCGGTGATTGGCGGATATGAAGATACTTTGGCCGCCATCTTAACCGCGTTGAAACCGTTATAACGGCGTTACAACGCCGTAACAAATTGAGATCAATCGAAAATGCTACTTGAGTTTCCGAGCTTCAGAATTCAATTTATTGAACTTCTACATTTTTTAATCTTGAAATTAGAGACTTCAGAATTTAGATTAAAAATTTTAGACGGTAAATTGATTCGATAAGATCGTGAACGCAATAATTGAATTTCAACAAATAACCTATTACGAAAAAAGCCACTGTAATACATAAAAATGATATCAGTCAAGTATGTACCAATTCAAATTTCTCATTTTGTCAATCTCGTGATAACTACCAACTCAATGATTGCCAGGATATCAACAGCTTTCTGAGAAAAAAAGCTGTACAATATGCAAATGATGAGCTGGGTCGCTTCAATTTAGCTGAATCGCCCATTTCTTCCCCGGATGCGTATCAAATGTTTAACCGGTGTCTCATTACACGTTCATTTTTTACTGTTGGAATGATAGACATGATGCCCATGTGAAATTATCGTTGGAAAAATACATGACCGTTTATCAAGAATCTCTAAAACTTCGACGATATCGCCTAATTTATCGTTTTTAGTCGTATAAGATACTAAACGATTCAACATTCCCATAACTTGTCAAAATTTTTAAAAATTGGAACACTTTTTTATCAATTTTCAAGCTCGAGTTCGTCATACCAATATTTTCACGATGCTTACATATTTCGAGATTTACAATTTAATCCTGGAAGTTTCTGAGTCCGTGAGCCTAGAGTTGCTATAAATAGAGAGTTTGGCCATTCTGGCGCAAATGTTTGATTGACTCTCTCCAAAGCTGGATCCAAAATGGCGGCTCCAATAGGAAGAAGCGATTGTATGTACGTGTCGAATGTATGTGTATGTACCACCGCCATTTTGGATCCAGCGATGACACGTACACACTAAGCATTACAAATGGCCAAACTCTCTATTTATAGAAACTCTACACAAGCCTTGTTAAAAAATTTCTCGATTTTCTAATAACCAAATTTTCAGATCTCGAAAATTCCAAATTTCGAGTCAACTAATGCTAAAAATCGTAGATTCCCCCTCTTAATTTTTAAATGTACATTTTCGAAGTTAAATTATCAACTGCTCAAATTTTCGAATTTAAATGACTGATTGTGAGACTTTGAATTGTAAGAAGTTATTTCCTAAATGGATTTTTTGAAAATTGTTATTCACAATTTCATATCAATTTGTGTTATTTTGCATACGAAGTCATCTGGTCACCCTATAAATGCATTTGACCAGCTCTGAAGAAATGAACGCTGATGGTCACGTGCACTCGTGACGCGTGAGTTCTTAATTGGCAGTTGATTTTAATGAAAAAAGCTCTAGCCCTGGTTGAACGAGCTAAATACTGCAGCGACAAGTAAACTAAAGGCGCATTGCACGTACATGTTAATATTGTAATAGGTGTCCGCGCCCGAAATCCGAATTGTCCCGAATCCATTCCGAGCAGCCGAGAACAATACACCAATCGAATCCCACTAACAAACTATTGTGCCTGATAATCGTTATCGTTTCGCCCCCATTTATACATACGTCGTATAGCTGCTGTACCTGAACAGCAGCAGCATTATTAACCCTGATGTCGACTCAACCGACACTCACAGTGAAATTGGTAAAAATCAAGAAAGTGAATCTAAAAAACTTGCTGTTTTGGAAAATTGAAATTTCAGGGAAATTCTTCAAAACGTTTGTATTTCCGCAAACTTTCAAAAACGTTTGAGAATTTTTTGGAATTATGGGAAATCTTCCAAACTCTACAGTGATATATTTGTTTATCAGTAGCGTGGTGAAAACCAAATTTTCCTTCCCCTCACTTCTGGAATAATTAATAATTCAAAAATCAAAAAACTTCAAGAACTAGTAATTACGAGAATTTCAAATTTACAATTTGAAAAATTCGAACATGAGAATTTTGAAAGTTTGACATTTCAAAAAATCGAAATTCTGAGTGCTTGAAAATGTAATTTCTGAGATTAAAAAAATTAGAATATGAGAATTCGAAACAATTTTGGAATTATTCACGTAAAATGGTATGAATTTTTTGATGTACAAATTTCGTATGTTAATTTTGTACACGATTTGTATTATGTAGAATATATATTATATATAAGAATATACATTAAAAATTATAAATATATCATAGTTTATAACTTCTAGAAATCATAAATTGGAAGCATGCCAAAGTTACAAATTTGACAAATCCGAAAAAATGAAAAACGAAAAATTTGGAATTTCGAAATGTGTGAATGCCTAAATTCACTTTTTTCCAAATTCAATTCCGGTAAATCAAAAAATCTGACTAAAGGTCTAGGAAATTCTAATTTTCGAGTCCTAAGAACAGAAAAATTAGAAGTTTGAAAATTTCGGTTTTAAAAGTTCAGACATGTCTGAGACATGTCCTGCAGGACATTCGAACATCAAACTCGTAAATTTAAAGCATTCGAAAATTCGAATTTTTTTAATCCAAAATTTCTAAATTTTTGAAAATTTCAGAAATTAGAAAAAGTTTTGAGAATTTTTGAAATTCACGATACTTTCATACATATTAGTATTCTGAAAATTTTTCGAGTTTCTGAAACTCTGAGAAACTAGACAATTTCGAACATCGTAAACACATTTTTAACAATTTCGCGGATTTTCAAAGTTTGGAGTATATTGAAAATTTCAAAAGTCTAGAAAATTCCAAGAATTTTGATAATTCCAAAAATTTCGGAAATTTCAGAGATTTCGAAAAGTTTTAAAAATTTTGAGAACCCTAATAATTCTAGTTTTTATAAAAACCTTATAAAAAATTTTTATAAGGTCGGTTTTATAAAAGTTTTATAAAATTGGCATTTTTTATAAAGTGGTTTCATAAAATTTTTATGAAAAAGTTTGTTTATAAAAATTTTTTTTCAAAATTTTCAAAAATATGCTAACATTTTTCGAACCTTTTTTGGATCATTTATCTAATGTATATACCATTTTTCATCAGTTCATGAGGCTCTAGCTCAAATTTCGTTTCGAAAGAAATTTAAAAATTTTTTGGAGGCAGCGGGATTTGAACTTGCGGCCTTTGCATCAGAAATCCGATAGTCAACTTTCTTGTCCATCAAATCTATGTAAATATTGATGCTTATTTTCAATTTGAGTTGAAGAATTTTCAAATCCTAGAGAATCATATGTTTTTACGTTTTATAATTGCTGAAAAACGTTACGAACATGATT
>JAPYZK010005348.1:0-25253 GCA_030522785.1 Platygaster equestris
GCTTGAATGTCAAAAATCGCCGTTTTTGAGAAAAATGACAGCTAGAATCAGTAGATATATCACATAAGCAGACGCAACCTCGCGCTCCCATTGGCTCTCGTATGGGGAATTGTATTGTGATGTAGATTGTGATATGCATAGACAGGGGATACATATGGATATATGGTACGAGTACAATCCGGAAAAACTTTTGGAATCGATTGTACCAAAGATACGACCTTAATTTCTCTCAAAATCTATCAGCATTTTTTTTACCGAAACAAGGTCGGGTTACTGATTGTTCTTGAGTTCACCCTGGCCCACATAGAGCACGGGAATTATTTTCAAGTATAATTGTTCATCTTTTCTTCTATGTAAAATTTTTTCACGTTTTATCCATACGTTTCGACCTCGTTTGTTAGTTTTTTCACGTCATGAACAACAATGTCAGTGATACTCCTTCGTGAAAAAGTTACAACTAATTTCTGAAAAAATAACTTTAGCTGATTCCCCAAATTTCCAGGAAACTTCCCTTGCGGAAATTCGCCTCAACTTGGCAGTTATTTCGACCACTCAACTTGAAGGTTAACTCTCAAATTTCAGGGTTGACCCTCAACATTCAGGGTTAACCAGTGGAATATTGATGGACATTCCTGAGTTTTTTCCGTATAATTGTTTCAAATCTATCAAATGTCTATGGATGTCTATGATATTTCTATTTATATCTGTCTGTAAGTAAAGTTTCATTTGACAACGATACCTGAAAATATTGTTGTCATGTCCATCGGCCTCTGTGGGGTATCTAGGGAATATTAATGAATATTTCTGTGTTTTTTATGTGTAATTGTGTCAGATCTACTCAATGTCTATGAATGTCTATGACACTTCTATTTATATCTGTGTGAAATCGAAGTTTTCAATGACAACGATATCTGCAAATATTGTTGTCATGTCCATCGGTTTCTGTGGGGTATCTAGGGAATATTAATGGATATTTCTGACTTCATTATGCGTAAATGTGTCAAATCTACTTAGTGTCTATGGATGTCTATGAAATTTATGGAATTCTGAAAATTAATTGAGTGGAATGTCCGTAAAGGATGACAACACATTAATTTTCATAACATCAACAAACAACTTAAAAAATATTTCGTGAAAACTGTTGCAATTAGATTCTCGAAGTGAACTCTTGATCAGAGCAAATCGAATGTCTACAAAAAGACGTCGCGCCGGCTGTAATCGCGATCTGGCTTTTCTCAAGCATTCGAGCTGCCGGCACTTTGTTGCACGCTTCGCGGATTTTTTCGCCGGCACTTTCTTGAGCTATCGTCTCCATTCGAATAATTACACATTTTTTTCTCTTATGAGATACTTCATATTCTACATCGGCAAATTTATTCTTTTTTCAATTGCAAGTATCACGTAACGCCGCGAAAGAGAAGTCGGGGGTAAGCTTTGGGTTACGCAACAATAATTTTTCTTCAATTAAAAGTTATGAGGAGTTCGAAGAAATGTTTACAAATTCCTGGAAGTCTTGGACAATTACCTAACATATTTTCAAAAGTTCCAAAAAAAATAAAAAAAGCGTTACGTAATTCTTAATTGAACTTAATTAATATTGAAACTGATAAACAATCATTAAAAAAGGATGTCGCCAATTTTCTCCGGCAAAATGCGACGCAGTCTCTTCTTTAATCTTTTTAGGTTAGGTCGCTTTTTGGCTGGCAGGCAGGAGAGGAATTAATATAACAACCGAAGCCGAAAAGAATTAGAGAGTTGCCGGAGGCCACTAATCGAGCCGGCTCGACCTCCCACGTGCATTATATTATGTGTATTATGAAAGGTATAGGTAAGGGCCCCCGTTTTTCGTCCTTTTTTTCCTTCATTTGGGCTCTTATCCGTGCGCAAAAAACACACAAGTACCGAAATCTCATCCTCGTCAGTGTCACGCACGCTTTGCGTCACGAGCGGAGCGTAATGAAAATGTTACCGCAGTCGGCTTCTTCTGTGCAAATTTTTTTTATGTTTTATATCGCACCTTCGGAACTCATCGCCATCAAATTAGATGCGTTAATTAACTCATTGTCACGCCACGCATGTTCTGAAGGGCGTGTTCCGAAATTCGACTAGGTCGTATCTGTCAAATGTGAGTTCTACCAATTTTTAGCAGTCAATGATATTGACACTCAAAATTCTGAGAATAAAAATGGAACAAATAAAGACCGAGAATAGAACATTATTTTGTACCATTTGTCCAATTTTCATTAACAAATGGAACTTTTGTCTGAATTACTGGAAATTTTGTCTCGATAAATTTTATTAGTAAAGAGTAGACGAATAAATGAAACGAAAAACAGATCTATCGTAAAGTTCAAAGTAGCCGAGCATTCAATCAGACGCTACATTATGCTCGTTTTCCAAAATTTCGTAACTGGAAGTCTAAAGTGTCAGAGAATACGAACAAATCTTTGGAAACCTCTGTATATTCTACATAATCTACGAATGTAAAGAATTCTACAGCATAAAAAGTAGACGAATCGATGGAAGAAAGGAACAAACGACTTAATCAGTAAAGTTCAAAGCTGCAGAGCAATTTTATGAGGCACTCTATATGCTCACTTTCCGAAATTTCGGTTTTGGAAGTCTCTAAATATTGAAAGATGAAGCAAAGTCGCTAAAAACTCCTAATTCTACTCTGTATAATTTATACGATTGTAGAGAATTGGAAAAATATCTCCTATAACTTTCAATTTTCACTTTACGAAAACCTTACAAATGAAATAATTGAATGTATCTTTAAAAAATTCCGTGACTTCCCTTACGAAAATTCTCTTTAATTTTAGGGTCAACTCTCAACCCCTCGTAACTTCAAATCTTATATGGACCTTATAAGATTCTTGGAAATCCTTAGTTTACCATGTCTTATATGACGCCTTATAAAATTCATATAAAACCTTACATGTTTCGAGGAATCTTATATGGCCACCATATAAGTTTTTTGAAATCTTATATGTAACCGTATAAGATATTGTAGATCTTATAAGATTTAAACCCTATAAGATCTCAAAAATCTTATCCCATATAAGATTTCAAAAAACTTATATGGCGGTCATTAAGATTCCTCGAAACATATAAGGTTTTATATGAATTTTGTAAGGCGTCATATAAGAAATAGTAAACTTATAAGGATTTTCAGGAATCTTATAAGGGCCATATAAGGTTTAGAGTTACGAGGGACCTGAGGGTTAACCCTCAAGTTGAGGGCAATTTCCGCAAGGGTTATGATAATTTTGCGAAAACTCATAATTTTTTTAAACTGGATCGCTGGTAGGCGACCCAGTGAAAAATCATCATCAAATGGCAAGCTCGCTGCTCAATAGATGTGATTTCTCAATCATACCCATTCAGCTGAATCTGCCCGCCGACCCTTCATATAACTTTCCGAGCACTGCAGTACTTTTGAAACTTTAATAAATGCGACCCCGAGTAAGTTGCTTTGCGGGACAAGAAGCCTCGAAATTTTTGAACAAACAGAAGAGAAGAGGATTCGAGTGGGCGTGCATTTTACTTTTAACGAGTGCTCCCTGAGCACACTTGACTCTTTCTTCTACATTCGACATGACGCAACATTCTGAGCACTCATTTGTCAAATTCGCATCGACATTCATTTCTGCGATTTCTCGAAAAATTTTCGAAAACATCGAAAAGCCACAAAGCCATTAACAAATTATTAGTAGAGCTCTCAGTTCCGAATAAAAATTATTCGAACTCCCAGGCTCAAAAGTTGTATCAAATGTTTTAAGGATTCGCAAATAAACGAATCACGATTTTTCTATTTATCGCAACTCTGGAAAACTCTCGTTTATCTATCCGCAGATACTCGGAAGTCGTTAAAAAGAAGAAAAATTTCAACAAAGTCCAGGTCGATTCGACTCGAGTTTGCTGAAATTCACGACGCGGCGTAACTTGCTTCTCTACAGCGCGTAGTAAACCGTAAGTGTGTCATGAGGGTAAAAAAGATTTAAAAAAAGGAGACGGAGAAGGAGAAAAAAGAACTAGAAAACGAAATGACATGAACGAGGGAAAAGTTTGGCGGAGGCGAAATTAAAAACTGCAGAGATTGAAAACACATCATCCGAATCAAGAGCTGTATTATACTCCACATAAACAAACGAATAAACAATGAAAAATGGAAACTCATTATTCTGTTATTCATAATTTTGTTACTATCGGAATTCAAAATCAGACATGCTATAAATTTTTCGAAAATTTCCAAAATTTGACAAACTATAAGAAAAGATCCACACTACTGAAAAAGTTCCCAAAATTTCCATTAATTATGTCCATGTACTTTCCCATTACTCTTTTCGTCTCAACTGCAAACTCGCCACAAATAAAAAGAAGAACCCAAAAACAAAGAGAAAAAAAATTCACATCTAAATCGTCGACTCAGTTAAATTGGGGAAAATATGTCTCCCATAGCTTCGGGTGTAATGGCAAGAACGCCGAAGGAACGCGCTGAACAAGAACAAGTCGTAGTCGAATCCAATCATAAATTCGTGCCAACATCTCAATGGTAGCAATCTACCGGACAATCTCTTCGGTCCCCCCCCCCCTGACACCTTCTTTTTCTCATTTTTTTCCACTTTTTCTGAACCCGCTTCTTTATCCGTGCCCTTTATTCATTTCCGCCGCTAAATGGTCAAAAGTTGGCTACGTACGTTCGTACACGTTATTGTAATTATGTATCTCGATAATCCGCGCGCGCCTACACTTAGTTATCAGATCATCCATACATACATAATAACGTAACTCATTGCCCGTTGAACGAGTTTACGCGTTGTATCTCTGTATTATAATTTCCTTTCTATCCCTGTGAGTACGATATTAACGAGAGAGTCGAAAAGCTGCAGCATTTGCATGCCATTTATCACGCCCGAAAGGGTCTTGTATTTTTTATTTCACGAGTTTGCCATCGCTTTTCAACTTTTCGAGACATATTTTATGGACGTAGCAGCGTAGACAAGGGGTGGGTTGAATCGACCGAGAAATTATTAGAGATGGGAAAACAGGGTGTCTGTAGTGGAATCTGGAGAATATTTTACTTCATCTCCTAAATCCGAATTTGTATTATTATATGAATTTTGGTTATTCAAGGATTTGTAATGAAAGCTTTTGGTACAACAGCTGGAAAATCTCAAAGTACCTATTAAAAATGAATCACCTTATTTTGAGTATTTTCGAGAACTTGTGAAATGCTAAGTCACAAATTCGATAATATTTTAATTTTTCCTCGAAAATTCGAATTCAAACATTATTTACTCGGACTTGGAAATGTTAAAATTCTGATGTCGGAATTTTTGAATTCAAAAATCGATTTTTTTAACGTTCGCTACAATTCAAAAAATAATCAAAATAATCTTGAAAGTGACCAATTGTAAAATATCCATGCAAAGACATAACCAGAAATTTCGTTCGGGAGAAGGGGGGGGGGGGGGCTAAGGTGATTTTCACTCGAAATTAATTGAACAAATTTGAAAAGTAAAGTTTTATTAAAGAGTTATAAAAATTTCCTGAATTCTCAAAATTTTCATAAGTTTTTGAAATCTCTGAAATTTTCAAAATCCTCTGAACTTTGAAATGAATCAAAATCGTCGAAAATTCTGAAATATATTAAAAATGTCCTAACTGAACAAAAGTTTTTCGAAATTTTAGAAATTCGTAAAATTTTAAAAATTTCAAGAATTCCGAAAACTTCCTCGATTCTCAAGATTTTCGAAACTTTGTTGAATCTCTGAAATTTCTAAAATTTTTACAATTCTGAAAGTTGTAAAAATACTGTAAACTTTTAAAATCCTCTAAATTGTTGAAAATCTTGAAATTTTACAAATAATCAAGTTGTGACATTTTTGTAAAATTTTCGTAATTTGAAGAATTCTAAAAATATTGTACATTTTCAAAAATTTCCGAACATTTACAAATCTCTGAAATGTACGAAAATTTTGAAATTCTAGAACTTTTCAAAATTCCAATAATTTCCGAATTTCTCAAAATACTTCATTCTTAAGTTTGTTGAAAATCTTGAAATGTTGAAAATATTCCAAATTTTTAAGTTTCTCGAAATGTCAAAAATTCGTAAAGTTCTCGTAATTTCAAGAGTTATGAAAATGCTGTGAATTTCCAGAATTTTTAAAACTTGTTTAAAACTTCGAAATTTCCAAAATTTTTGAAATTTTGAAAATTTTTAAACTTCTAAAAACTTATAAAATTCTCGAAATCCTCCAAACTCTGAAAATCCTCAAAATTGTTGAAAATCTTGAAATGCTGAAAATGTTCAAAACTATCTAGTTTCTCGAAAACTTTGACACTTGTGAAAATCAGTATTCCAGAATTTCGGAGGGAGCTTCAGCCCCCTCAGCCCTCTCCCTGGTTATATGCTTGTATCCATGTCTCAAGTCCAGATCGCATCGCAAGTACCTACTTACAGTGGCTCAGTTTAGAAAGTTATTTATTCTCCATGAATTCAGGAATTTCAATTTTAGGGCAGCGAGTTCATCATTGTTTTCGCGAAACTGGTTAAAATAAGTTGGCAGGTCTACTTTTACGAAGGAATAGCTAATTTTTTTTTTCTTTGTTTCGAGAAACGATTTGAGTGGCTTTTTGGAGCATCATAAAAACGCCTCGTAAAAGTGCTTTCAAAGTATAGAATACGATGACCTGCCCGAAGCAACGCTTGCACTCAAATTCAAGCAAAAAATCAAAGATCGAGAGTTATTTTCAAGTCGAACGTTTGATTTTTTAAATTCCTGAAAACTTGCAAAGGGCGCTAAAAAACATACTATTTTAAGACATGGAATTCCATAAATCAATATTTAGATCTTCTGTTTTTTCAACTAAATTATACTCAGATCTCGTTACCAAATGCATGCCGAATAAAAGAAGACAATCGCAAAATTACATCACATTCTTGATCAGCAATGACATCGAGATACGAAACGAGACCTAAACTTGTTTATTAGCCGAATGACACACATTTTTCAGTATTTCAATCAATGCTGCTGCAAAAATTTTATCTGCATGATAAACATGCGACCTACTTATTTAGTTTAACTATCTATCTCCAATTGCGCAATCGAATGATTTCAATCAAAAGCGATTTTTACGACGGATGGTCGTGCTAATGAGTTGAATAGGGAACAAGAAAAGTTTCTGTGATAACCGCGGCATACTGACTTTTTGCGATGCATGTTCACTTTTTTCAGCTATGAAATACCAGATTAGGATGTAGTAATCGTAGCCATAAATTAGATGCAACATTGTAATTTGTTATCAATAACATCGAACTAATTAGTCGTTGCGAAGGGAATTCATGTAATTTTTATGAATTTTATCAATATACGAGTATATTACGGGAAAGCTATTTGGTGGTTGAAAACAGTGGTGGATTCGGGCGGGGGGGGGGAGGAATTTTTTCGGATTTAGCATTCTCAAAGTTGGCGATCTTAATTCGATTATAAGTTTTTTTGATTCAATAGTTTCACTATAACGTTTCCTAATTTTGTAATTTTTTTAATCTTGAAAACTTCGGAATTGAATATTTCTAACACTGAGAAATGGAATTTTCAGGATTTCGAATTCTCAAATTACAAATCATAAATTCGAAATGATGTGTGCGCAAACTTATTCAAAGTTTCTAAATTTCAAATCTGTTTAATCTTAATGTGTTCAAAATGAAAATCCTCACATTTTACATGGGGATTTTAAATTCTCGAATGGGGGATTTTTGATTCTCGGAATTACTACATTTAGATACATTTTTCAAAATTTTCGTTGTTTTAAAAAGTATTTTGAAGTTTTTAAAATCATTGTAGAATAGGAATCCATAAATTATTAAAATACTTAAATAAGAAAAATTGAACATGAATGATATCAAACTACAAAATTTTACACTCCCAAAAATGAGAAATTCTATCTTTCGTTCTGCAGTTCATTATAAACATCAAACATTTCCAAAGCTTCGAAATCCAATTTTTTCATATTTCTAGACTTCTAGACTTCGAAACTTCAAAATATTTGAACATTGAAAATGTCTAAAACTCCGGAAATTCCAGAAATACATTTTTTGAAATCATAATTTGAGGAATTTTTCATTCTTGTATTTAATTAAATTAATGAAACTCGTGTAATTAATGAAATTATTGAAAATTGTATATTATAACGCATAACTTTGTAAATTTTCCATACACAAAAATTATGATTCGAATTTATAGTTTATATAAAACTCAGACGAACGATAATCTTCAAAAGCCATTCTTCAGACCTAAGGTCCCTTTTCTCGGAGTGTGTCACACATAATTTGGAAAGTCTTGCTTCTGAAATAAATTTGAAGTCAAGTCACTTCAAGTTAGGCAAATCTTCCATCCGAGCTTTTCCATTCTTTCAGAGAACATTTTTTTCCTCTTGTCAGAGTGGAAAAGCCCATTTTCAACGCGTCGCGGGAGAGAAAAGCTGAAAGCTCGCAATTGTCGCGGTCCACGTGCAGAGTCGCGTGTGCTGTATAACAAATAACACCGGAGTCTCTCCCTTATTGCCACCGCCGCCTCTTCGAGACCTCAAACTCACTTTTCTTCCTCCCTCTTTCTCTCTCCCTCTTTTTCCTCTTTCTCTCTTTTGCTTTCGAGAGCTTGGGGAGGAAGAGTTGAAGCTAGTCTCGGACTCTCGCGAAGCGAGTTCAGTCTCGCTCAGTCACTTTGTGAGTAATCATTGCAAATCGCGAATGGTGAACTGACAAAAAATTTTCATTAGTTAAAAAACTCCCCAGAACTCAAAAAATCCATGAGCAAGTCACCCAAAACAAATTCGGTACAACGAAACATTGAATTCTGATTCACCAAAACATTTCGAAAAACTTCAATTAAAATTTGTTATTAATTGAAATAAATTTTTCTCATCGAGTGTGTGTTGGGATCGGTGCAACGAAACGATGTCTCGGACTCGGGAAAAGTGAAAAATGAGCTGGGAAAAATCGAGAAAAGTCGTGGAAAAGCGCCAAGTGCCAAGTGAGATTCGACTTTCGTTTCTTTTGCTGTTCTTTTTTCGAGGCCCGATAAAACCGGCGACGAATTAGCGATGCTAATTCGAGTGCCACCTCGTGAAAATGTCCCCGCGATAAATTTAATTCAATATTCAACTTCGCTTATCGCACGAGACCGGTTCGACGATTTCCCATTTTCGCATTTTTCCATTTCCTGAGGCTATGTTTATTTTCATTCCTTTTTCTTATTTACTGTTTTTCGCAGCATTTTTCACGGACACGTGCTCGTAGAGTGAGCTCTTTAATTGACCGATTCGATCACGTTTGAATTTCTAAAAATAAAAAGTGCAAAAATTTGCGCAGATGTCGGAAATGAGAAACGAGAGTAACTGTAAACGTTGCTTATGCAGTAAATCGAGCCCGCGAGCGATTATAATTGTTGTAATCGAACACCTATACCGGCGAAGGGTCGTAAAAAATTTGGGTGCATTTTTACAAATTTTATCACCGAATTTTTCTGCGGTTTCTGACATTTTTGAGAATTGATTAAAAAGATGTAAATATTTGCAGCATTTTTCAATATTCATAAGTTACCGTCAACATTCGAGACTTTTTATCAATTTCAAAAAAATTGTTGCAGTATTGTTTAGTATTGTTGCCGTATTGTTTTATAACTCCCAATTTTTGAGAGATGAATAAAACTTCCAACTGAAATCAGAAAAATGAAAAATTGTAAAATGTGCTATCAGAGATCTCGAAAATTTACTAATAAAAAGTTCGAATATTCACGATTTCAAACTTCGTACCCATCAAACTCAAAATTTCTGAATCGTAATTGTTAAAGATAAAAATGTTAGTTTGTGAATCACAAATTTTGAATCCGCAAAAATTTCTGAGAAATTCACTATGTAGAAATCGAAATTTTCGGATGAACAAATATTACATTCGAAATTCAAAAACTTCAAAATTTAAACCGCAAAAAATGCATACAATGATAATATCTATTCTACAAATTTGTTCGTTCGTGAAACAATTCATATCCAATCCAGGAAAGCTCAAAATCTTGATTCCCCTAAAATTGATATGTATAACAAGAGCTAAACGATTCATGTTAAAGATTAACGACGATCCAAATTTCAAACAAACTTTTTTTCTACGACTTTTAATATCAAAATATGGCTTCCCTGAATGATTACTCACTTACGAAACAACAACGAAATTTCCCCGGTGAGTCAAAATTTTACGAAACTTCCGAAAATTCCCCGATCATCGTTCATGCAGACTGACTTCGAAATAAATGAAAATAATAAATCATCATTATCAAAATACCTGAAATATAAATATTGAAAATGTCAAAAACCTGACCGAGGAAATTTCCATACCATTCTCATATGGCGTTGACAGTGACCTACTTCGCCCGATCTGTCGGTTCATGTGGACGATTCACCTTTTTTTTCACGTTACGTAATCAATTAAATAATCATCGAAATGACTGTTGACAGTTAAATACATTCCAGTTTGTGGAGCATTCCTTTACAAATCACTTACGAAACAAAGCTCGTCAGATCGATAGTTACAAACAACTCGACCATTCAACTTATAAATCAATTTTTTTAGAACTTCAGTGGATGAAAAATTTTTATCAAGGAACTTTGAAAATCCATACAATAAATTCTTACGAATTTGCTTATCATTTAAATATATTTGACCTTCTAAAAAGTTTTTAGATTTTTCTTGATTCCTCAAGATTAAAGGAAAGTTTGAAAAAATATTGAACTTTTTAATTTTGATTTCCAAGTACTGTAAGTGAGAATCTTCGAATCGAAAATCTTTTCAGACATTCAGAAATATACGAAATTTCTTTGAACTCATCATTTTTGGGAAAAAACGAAAAATGGTTTCTCTACCCTTCACCCATTTCCAGGGTGTTACGTAATACTTCAACGACCCCTGAACATTGCGCCAACCTTTTTTTACTTTCAAAGTTTGACAAGCACGCGGATTAATAAAGTAATTAAATCAAAAGTGAATGAAATCGAGTCGCTTCGAGTGATCATCGAGTTTTTTTTACCAAAAAGGAGTCGTGTTAAAGCGAGCAAGTAGACGCAATATTATGGATGGTGCCCGCTTTCTGTCCGACTGTCTGTTTCATTGCGCTGTCAGCTCTGTCAGCGCGAAAACTTGTCAGAAAAACGCAAATCGGCTTAGCCTTGCTTTCTTTGCATCATCTCTTTCTGTTTCTTTTTTCCATTACGCGGCAGATCGATGAAGTATCGCGGTTGCTTTTTTATTTTCGATTGTCCGAACTTTGCGGAAAAGTTTCATGCGAGTATGTACTCGTTATGAGAGTGCAAGGTGTGGGGCCTTTTATGTTACGAATTCCACAGTTTATGGTTTACGCATTCTAATTTTTTTGTCTTGATTTACGGGGCACTTTTTTAATGAAAAATAATACACGTGATTTCCTTATTCAAATTTAGAAGGGTATGCAGTTGATTGGATGTTAGCAATTATTCCGGAACAAGAACGAAGTTGTTTTTTTTTGGATACGATTTTATTTCAAGAATGTCTATTAAATCATTTTGTATTCGAATTCATAAGTTACCAACAATTTTGAGAGGGTTCGGAGCATTCTGAAAAACTTACTAAATTTGTGTATTGTCCAACGTTTTTTGGAATTATTATAATTTCAAAGAGTATTTGTGAATCGAAAAGTGAACATATCGAAAAATTTTCAGAAATCTTATCGAGGGATTTTGGAAATTTGCCAAAGTTTGCATAAATTTGAGAAAATCGTTATCATTTTTTAAATTCTCACGAAGCTCTGTAAATTCTGGAGAAATATTGAAAATATCAAAATGTTGACGATTTCTTCCAATTCAAAAATTCAATATCTTACAAGTGTATAGAATACCAAATTCAGATTTTGCTAAAAACAGGAATCGAAGTGAAAAAAAGAAATTTTTAATTTTTTCCAAAATCCAGACGTCTTGGGGAGATTTGATCATCGTCAATTTACAACTTATTCCTATCTATTCAAAGTTATCTTAAGATGGTTTGAAGAGAGATGACTTCGATTTATTTTTTGATTTTTGTGAATTAAATTTGTGTAAGTTCAAAAGTCTCACGTGAAGTACGATTTTTTCTCAACTGTAGATGATTACAAATTTTTAGACAATTATTTTGAAGTCCTGAAAAAAGTTCGGAATTTCGAAATTTGATGATAGGAAAATACGAAAATTAAGGAGTGGAAATTTAGACGAATCGTTTCATCCGAAAGTCATAACATTTTTGGTACAAAGTTCAAGAACTGAGAAATTTCAATGAATCACAGTGTGAGAAATTTGACAGTTTAGAGCTTGAAATTAATGATAGTCAATAACTTTATAAACTTGCGAAAAACAGTCAAAAAGTTTTGAAAATACACGAGTCCAATACAAAAAAGTCCACACTTATAAAATTTTCGATTCATTAGTCACCTAAGTTTAATCAAATTTCAGATTTACGCACATACACAATCAGCATACGAAAATAAACATTTCCGAATGAATGGGTGACACCTTTCTAAGGTACGAATCCACAAACAAACGAAATTCAAATGGGTTTTGAATGTCTTGTGAAAACCACTCAAAACCATTTTTAATGAATTTTCGTATAGATATAGGAACTGTTTTCAACTGATCATGGGCAGACCTCCCGTAGGGTCAAACCTTCCCAGTCTCCCCTACATTTCGAACTGAAACTCTCCAGGCAACGACACGTTTCCCACGTTTGGCTCGAAATTCCAAATTCTTGTCGCTCGATCTCGTGAGTAGAATCGAAATGGGAATGGAGCGCGGATTTTGATGAAATCGGCCTTGCCCGTCGCGGGAATCGCGCATTTCCCCAAGGCCGCGATAGAAATTTGTCTCACGCGCAAAGTTGCAAAAAAAGTTTGTTTTCGTCTTTTTCTTCCTATCTCCGCAGACGACGACGCTTTAGCCGAGACGTCGCGGTACTAAATAAAGACGACGCGTATACTATTCGCGAAAGTATGTCTTCGCTTGTTCGACTTGACTTCAGTAGCTTTGACGATTCAATTCGCGTATCTCACATCTCTGCGGGGGGAACGAAAAATCGACCCAGTTGTTTGTTCGTTTGAATTTTTTTTTTTTTTTTTTTTTTTTTTTTTTTTTTTTTTTTTTTTATTTTTTTTTTTTTTTTTTTTTTTTTTTTCATGAATTCGTACCTGAAAAAGGCGTCATCCATTCATAATTTTTTTTTTTATTTGCGAATGCTTATTTTGCATGTGTGTAAATCTAAAATTTGATTGATAAATTTTAGAAATTTGGACTTTTTTGTATCCATGAAAATTCGTAGGAGTTATCGAGATTTAAGAAAAAAAATGTTTTGAGCTCGTGTATTTTCGAAACTTTTTGACTATTTTTCGCAAATTTTGAACAATTTGGAAGCACTTTCGGAAAATTTTGAAAATTGTGTACATAATGCATAGTTGAATTCGTATTGTGAATTTTGAATTCTGAAGCCCTCAAACCCTGATATTCACGAATTTAAAAAAACTCAGATTATCGAGTCATCGATTATTTTTAACTAACAACGAAATTTTTAACTAAAATTCATCGATTTTCAAATGACCTAATTTATACATTTTCACTCCCCCATCGTCATACTTTTCCAAAATCAAATTTCAAAATTCCAAATTTTTCACAGTACTTGAAAATATTTTTTCTGAACATTTTCAATTATCTAAAGTTTCGAAAAAATCGTACTTCACGTGAGACTTTTGAATGTATGCAAGTTTCAATTACACAAATTCAAAAATGAATCGAAGTCATCTTTCTTCGAACCATTTTAAAACAGACATCAAATTTCAACACAAAAAAACGAAAAAACTCTGTACTCACGGAAATAAAAGAACGAATACAAAAAATAAACCAAAAAGAAAAATAATCCATCATACGTACATATTCTTCGCCCAAAGCTCGCGGAACAGAATTACAGTCACGAACCGACTATTTTTAAAGCGCAGCGCATTTCTTTGTTTTTGAAAAAAATCCAGCGTTCACGGAATCTCGCGGGCTAAATGTATTTCTCGAAAAAGACAGGAAGTATAAAAATCGAGATACACTCGATAAGAATTTGCTTCCCTTTTTTTTCATGTTTCTTAAAGCTCGCCACGGAACGCGACTCCCGAGTACAATTTGCCAATTTACCAATTTCACGCGCGCCAAGTAATTGGGAATAGAAGGTACATCGCGAGAGGTATTGTTCTCGCGTGACAATAGAATCAGATGCAATTTTGTCAGTGTTGTCAATGCAGCTGCGGGCATAGCTGGCATAATAATGCTCTTATACTACAACGGGGCGCGTGCACTAATGAAGGGTTGCGAACATCGGTACCCCCCCCCCCCCCCCTACCACAAACCGGTACTTTTCTTTGTCATTTGCAAATGTTTTAGAACTTAGTTACACAAATTTCGAGCATTTTGGAGTATTTTTGAGAATTTCCGATCATCACAAAGAATATTAAAATGTTCGTGATTGTGAATTGGATAAAAATGTAAATTAATCGAAACTACTGAAAATCCCCGAAAATAACAAAATTATCAAAAATCGCTCAAAATGTCTGTTTCTCCGGAATTCTCGAAAAATTCCAAAAGAACGTTACAAAAATATAAGAAAAAAATAATAACTTTTCCCTCAAAATCCCGAAAATTTCCAAAATTCCCGCAAATCTCATAAAAATTTCCAACACTATTAGCAATACTAATAACATTTTTATCAATCATCCAAAATCTCCAGAAACCCTCAAAAAACAAACATGGAGCTCCAAGAAATCGTTTGAAAAATTGAGCGACACTGTCAAAATTTTGGGGATTCTCTATAAACGGTCGTCTTTCCGCAAGGAAAGAGCCCCTCCTATTCAGCGCGTTTTCCCGTTGAACAGCAACACTTTGCTTCGCAAATTTACGGAGGCGCGAAGGAAAAAAAATGGAAAAAAAAAGAAAAGAAAAGCGACCGATTTCGCGGAAAGTTGTACAAAGTCGGCTCGGGAGTAAGGTATATTTTTGGTGGCGAGGAGCAAGGAGCAAGAACAAGGCGGCTTGTTAGAGGAGCCGGGCTCATCTCGGCTCATTCGCTGGCGAGAATGCTTAGCAGGTGCCGCTCTAGAGCATGGTAGCCTAGGGGAAAGTGAAATACGCCGCGCGTGTAATGAACGAGGTCGTTCGTCCGCGTGAATATATATGCGTATAACAAGACGACAAAGACGGGCCGCGATATATTTCGCTATTACGTGGGACTCGACGAAAAGCTGGTGGAAATGAAATTAAGAAGATGCAAGTACGGACCTTAAAAGTTGGGCTGGGAAAACTATGGATATTAGAAGACACTTGAAAGGGTGGAAGTTCACAGTTCTACTGTGAAACGTTGAACTTGGACAATCAAAAAAAAAAAAAAAAAAAAAAAAAAAAAGAAAATAGGGGAAGTAAAAAAAATTCGAGGATTTTTTTGGATTTAATTTTAAAGAACCATAAATTGATGTTAAATTGTACTCAAAACACTCAATTCGAGTTAAAATTATACTCAAAATGAGTGGAATCTAGTTCATTTTAGAGTGATATTTCGGTCTGAAAAACACAGTGGAAAATCATAATTTTTTTTAGTATAATATCGCTCTAAAACGAGTGGGATTTCACTCATTTTGAGTAAAATTCCCACTCAATCTTGATTTGGAACCTAGTTTCAGCTAAATGAGATTCATTTAAACTCAAAAACTCAAAAACTCGAAAACTCAAAAAAAAATGTATTTACGTCGGGAATCATAAATGCGCTTCCGAAGCTAACGTCGTAACTGTCACTAAACCCTTAAATCCGTGCTATTTTATTTATTCATTTTGTTCATGCTCTAAAATCACGTTTTTTCGGTAGCATTATATATATTGGTATTAGCCTCCCCCCAATAGTGATAATAAGACTTCCGACATTAGCCACTTTCGCCCGCAATTCATAGACCTAAAGCTTTCCGCACGACGTCTTAATTTTAGACTGGGGCATTACCTGTTCCGCCCCGTATATAACTTTACAGTAAGACGATACGTACTCTTTCGCGCACCGCAAGAATCTCAACTTTTTGTAGTTCATGGCCTAACGAACTCTCTACAGCGAAATCAGTGGAATTTCACTGATTTTTCGTTAAAAGGGGAGCAAACATGAACTTCAATCGACATACTCAAAATATGATACAGCAGTTACTCACATGAGGATGATAGACAAAAGCAATAGTGAAGACAGGAGAACACACATGGACTCACCTAGAACGAAAAAAAAAGGAATTCACTGTAGTTATATTGCAATCAACGTAATTGCACCAAATGTACATACGAATTTCGAAATTTGTACAGCATTATTAAACCAATAATAGAAATTTCCCAAAAATTAAGTTTACAGAATCCCTAGAGAAAAAAGTGATGAAACATCTAAAGAATGCCGTGTGTATCGAATGGTAATCGAAAATCTATCGAAATCGTGTAATACTCTCACTTCAATATGCGATGGTTTTGATGTATCTGGAGTTCTGAACGTTTATGAAACGAAAACTTCAAAAGAAAAAATTTTTTTTCTAATTTTTTGTCTTTTCAACTATTTGACTCAGGACTTCTCGGAGATGCTTTAAGTCCTGTTTTGGGGTGTTTTCTGGTTATAGAAAGTTGTCGAAAACCACCCTTGAAGCCACCCCTAGTAGTGTAAACTTATTTGGAATATGGCAAAATAATGTTTATTCTGTATCGCTTATCACTGACAAAAATGCTCTAAATGATTCTCGAGACATTAGTCTGCTATATTGAGGCAAATGAAGTTATCGGAAACCGCCCCCGATGCCACCCCTAGCGATCAACCCCCTCAACTCGACCGTTTTAAAGACAAATTGATGAAAATCGATGAAATCTGTCACGATTTTCGACTTATAAACAATTGTACCGATAAACTAGAACAATACCGAGCAATTTCCAGTTGACTTAAGTTATCGGAAATCACCCCCCAAGCCACCACTAGCCATCAACCCCCTCAACTTGACCGTTTTCAAGACAATTTGATAAAAATCGATGACATCTGTCACGATTTTCGACTGATAAAACATTGTAATGATCAACTAGAACAATTCTATGCCATTTTCAGTTGATTTGAGTTATCGGTAACCACTCTCGAAGCCACCCCTAGCGATTAATCCCCTCAACACGTCCGTTTCCGCGACAACTTGGTCAAAATCGATGACACTCGAGATTTGCGATTCTCTAAATCATTTCTGACGATTTTTTACTCCAGTTCCACACCACCCTAGAGGTCGAGTTCTAGGCGCGTTTTGTTTATATTTACGTGGTTCGTTTCCCCAGGAGGCCTAATCAACCACTACAATGACATCTATTTCAACCACAGGGTTACCTGGATATACAAGGATAAATCCAGAATTCATTACCCTTTTTAATACGTTGTAGTGTTTTACGGGTGATAAGCAAATGTGCCATAAACTCTAAAAAAAACACTTTTCACGTCATGACCTCCGTTTTCTATTATAGGAAAGTCTTTGGCAATAGTTTCAGACACTCTTCGTTGGATATGCGCCCAGCAAGATAACAAAAATATTACATTAGTTGATTTAACACCGTCGGTGGCATAAGCGTAACATAACCGCAAGTACTTACGGATGTCCATATCATTCAACGCTTTGAGAATCGCATTTATCTCAACCCAACACCAGTCGACAACGATTGCATCGAAGAAAGGCCAAGTTCCAGTGACTTGTGGTACTAATTTCCTGAATTCGCTGAGTAAATGACTTGTCGACTCTATATCTTGCTCCGTAGTAATAACCTGCATAACTGGTATCGTCACTTCCATCAGTCTTGTTAAAATTGATTGATAAAATATTCTTTTGCTCTTTAAACCTGATGGGGATCGACAAACGCTACCCGTAGCATCCATATGAAGTATCTTGACAGCTCGCCTTTGTTTTTTCTCTATTATTTCTGCGTTGACTCTAACTGCTTCGATTTGATTCTCGGTTATTATCATGACCTGAAGAGGTTAAGAAAAAACGCGAATAGCTCTATCTCTAAGATGACTTTGTTCGAGAAACAATTGAAGCATGTCAGTCAAATCCCAAGACTTACAATGTAATCTACGCTCCATCAACGATTCAGATTTTGTTTTATAATATACGCTATTATGTCGCAAATTCTGTGGATCCCCGTCGTGAAACTTTTCTAAATCGATTGCAGAAGCAGTTTCAGAAATATAAGATGTCACGGGTTGATATTTAAATATTTCTTTTAGTTTCTCTCTTTCAGAGCCTCTTATTTGCGTAAAAACTTGCTCACCTTCTCTATGACGGCGAATCAATTTATGCGTGCTTAATATTATGCATTGACTTAGAGACTCTGTCACTTCAGCCAAAATAAATTTGAAGTAGTGTTTTTTTTCGTTAGGTAAGACACATTTAGCGTAACAAACGAGATCTTCTCTTTTGAAGTTTTTTCGCTTGCTGTATATTTGAAGATGACATGAGCACTTCAATTCGGGACCTCGAATCACGTCGCCTAACATCTTTCGAAGTTTTTCACTGTCTACTGTCGGAATTCCTTTCCTCGGGTTCTCTTGCAGTATATTTGACGGATGGAAATAAAATGATGCTATGTGTTTAATATATTGTTTGTTTTCGGAACCTTTACTTTTCTCTCTTTTCTTTTTTGACAATACAGAAATATTTTCCATTGATGACTCTACGGTTACATTCATTTTCGGAAAGCTTTCGTCATGATCGCTGTTTTCGGGCGGTATATCGTCGTTCTCACTAGAAAGTTCTTCGTCAACTATGCTTTCCATTCTCAATTTTCGACTGGTTTCGTTACTTTCGTATGATTTTTCTTTACTCTGTTGTTCTATTGACTTGGGAGTAGAGCCTTCTACATCGCTTATTTCATTATCTCTATCGTGTGTAGAAAACGAATATCGCCTATGAATATCATGGCTAGAGTTGTCACTGTCACTTATGTTGCCCAAATACGCATTGGGTCCGTTGCTTTTAACACCACGAATCGAATTATTCGAATATGGCGTTATTGGAGCTTCATTTTCATCGTTGAAATTAAAAACATCCCGTTGAATACTACGAGCTTTCGGGATCGAAGAAATAAAACACTGGGATTTGGTAGCTGGGAAACATAAACTCATGACGTTGTTTTCGCATGTAATGACCGCGTATTTGTCGGTTCCAAGTTCATTCACTCGCAATAATTTAAAACACTTTTCACCTAATTGATCCACATATGTATAGCTCCACGGCTACTTCCCAAAGTTCACTTAACATCATAATTTAAACACCGTCCCAACACTATATTTTTTCATCCACTCAATATCTTCACTAGCAATATCGTACATCGACTGACTATTATCATCAACAAATAATTGAGATTTATCTCTCCAATTATCATTCACGTAACTAAGTATTTCATCCTTCACTGAAGAAGAAGATTCTCCGTGACCGTACAAACCGAAGGACATACATTTAAACAAACATGCTAGTTGACGAGGTAGACAAACTATTTGAAACACATTCCTTATTGAAATGTTACCCACAGGTACAAAGTTATCAGAATTGATGTCTTCAACCTCACTGTCGGACTTGTCATCCGAACAAATATTTGCGTTACCAATAGATCCTCCGGAATGGTCTCTAACATGACAATTTTGAGGAACTGAATTTAAGTAACCATCTGGCTGACTTTGAATTTTCAAATTTAATCTAAATTGACTGTTTTCACAATTTCCCGCAGCGGGATTCTCAGAAAATGAGAAATGTAACTCAGCTTTTGCCTCGCTACGAACTTTCACGTTTTCTGGGGAACCCCTTGATTTGTCCAAAGCAGAGTTATCAGCAGTAGATTGTTTAGAAAACGGAGAAGAATAGTTAGATTTAGACTGTGAGCTAATCTTCGCGTTTTTGACAGAAACCTCCGGATGGTCTTCGGAAATGCTATTATTAGAAAATGAAGAATTCAAGTCACCACCTGGCTGATCACGAATTTTCATTTTGTCGAAACTACTTTCTTTGCCTACAATTTTCATGACGTCGAAGTGTCCATTCTTACAATCGCCACTAAACAACAATTTATGGACAACTACATTTTCATCATTGTTATCGGGAAAATAATTTTGATACACTCGATATTGTTCGTCAAGTTCCGCTCTATAAATCTCAACAGCGATATTATACAGTTTCGCGAAAATACCAATTTCGAAGCAAGTCGCAAACTCACCCGGCTTGCCCATGAACTTAACATAATCTTGCGTATTTTCGTACTTACCGACGACGTCCTTTACGTGATCATGTAACAAATCTAACACTTTTTTTTCACTTGACCAATTTTCACTCACACACTTCACGATTGATTTACGGATAACATCATGCTGTTCCTGCTTCCAAAAATATTCTGAGCACAAGACCGAAAAAAACAATTACCGTCCGGAATTATTTTAATTATGTCTACCTCTTGAAAACCAAGACACTTTGTAAAAGCACTGCGAGCACTTTTTACATCATTTTTTTCACCACTTTTTTGACCAATTTTTCCGTCGCTTCTTTCATCACTTTTTCCACCACTTTTTCCATTACTTAACTGTAACGGAGGTGCTACCGTCTCTACATTTGACGGTTCGTGAGTTGCGCGAGAGTTTTGAATTTCGATCATTGACAATAATTGTTGAAATTATTGTTGTCGATGATAATAAATGTTGAGATCATTATTTTTAATTTCGGATTTGATTTTAATTAATGGAAATCGATAAAAATTGATGGGAATGAATAGTAATTGGTTAGAATTCATAAGGATACATGGGAATTGATACAAATTGGTGGAAATAGTTAGGAATGTCCATAGTAATTGATAAGAATTCATGGGAATCGATGGAAATTGTTATAAATCGATGAAAATAATAAAAAACGATATAGTGATTGATGGGAATTCATAGAAATTCATAAGATTTGATGGAAATTGTTATAAATTGATAGAAATTGATGGGAATTGATACAGAAATTATGGCAAAGAATGGAAATCAATAGTAATAATTGATGGGGATTTATACGAATTCATGAAAATTGATGGGAATAAATTGGAATCGATTGTGATTAATAGGGATCGATGGGAGTTGATGGAAATTGATAGAAATATTCATGAGGATTCACGAAAAGTGACGAGAATAAATGGAAATCAATAGTAATTAATGGGAATTCATAGGAATCGATTAAAATTAATGGAAATTGATCAGAATTAATATAAATTGATAGGAATGAACGTAAATCAATAAGAATTCATGTTTCTATGAATTCATAGTAATCGAAATTGATTAGAATTCATAGGAATTCATGGAAATCAATGGGAATTGGTAGTAATCGATAAAAATTGATAGAAATGAATGGAAACAATAGTACATAATTGAGGAGAATTCATGGGAATCGATAGGAATTCATAAAAATTAATGGGAATTATTAGAAATGAATGGGAATGGATGGTTCAATCGATAGTAGTTGATAGGAATTTATGGGAATTGGTGTGGGAATCGATGGGAATCGATAGTGATTGATGGGAATTCATATGAATTTATAGGAAACGATGGAACTGATAGAAATTAATGGGAAATAAAGAATGAATATCAATAGTGCATGATGGATGGGAATTTATAGGAATTCTTTAAAACTGATGGGAATCGATTGGAATTTATTAACATCAATGGGAATCGATGAAATTTGCTGGCAACTGATGAAAATTGATGGAAATAATTCAAAATAAATAATAATTGGTAGAAATCCATAGGAATCGAGAGTTGATAGTAGATATTGATGGGAATAAATGCAAATCTATAGTAATTGATGGGAATTCATAGGGATCTATGGGAATTTATAGGACTCAGTGGGAGTTGATGAGAATTTATGAGAATCGATGAAAATTTATGGAAACAGATGGAAATTAATAGGAATTGTCAATGTCATGTATATGAATTATTCGAAGAAATTATAATCTTAGAATGCAGGCGCACGTAGCGCGCGCATCATGTCTAGTAAAAGAAAATCTTTGTAAAATCCTCCCCAACTCCCACAAAATCTGCAACTTCCCTAAAATTTCCAAAAATCAGTTCCATCCTGGGCTTACAGCAAATATTCCTGAAAATTGAATGATTTATCTGAGCCACCGCGTTTTCCCTAAAAATGTCAGATTTCCCAGAGAACTTCATACCCTGTCCCAGACGTGTGTGAAACCCCTGTGTTTCCGGATTCGGCAGACATGAAAAAAGAAGAAGTGAAAAGCTTGCAAATCCGACGTCGCGGCATTTGGAATCGGGCTCAAGATAAACGTAACGTGGTTTAGGTGTACTTTGAACCGGTTGCAGGACGTCGTGAGAAATGATGGCAAGAGGCGATAAGTAAAAACGAGCGATTTATCGCGATTGGCCGTGCTGCGCGATGACTCGTCGCGCGACAGACGCATAGCCAAAGACGAAGGAGGAGGAAGACGGAAAAAGATAATGCTCTCCAAAGTGCTAGGACGTACGTTATGTACTTGTACTGCACACGCGTCATCGAGTGGGAGGACCTTTTTTTACCCTGCAATTAATGGTTTCGATTTTGAGCCGACTCTTGGCTCGATTTCTTTTTTTCTTACTCCTGCCAGACAGTCCGGAAATTCGTACATTAGATATTATGTAATTTATAAGAATTTCCATCGCCTTCGGTATTTTTTTTTTTTTTTTTTTTTATACTTTGTTATGAAATTTTAATATTCTTTTATTTTTGAGAGTTTTCAGGGATTTTATGAAAATTAAGGAATGTATCAGAATTTCGAAAGATTTGTTTAATATTTTGGAAGACTTGTTTTAGAAAATTTTAATGGTATTTTAGACATTTAGAGTTGACTTCAGTCGAAGAGATAATGCAAAAAATTAAATTATCACGATTTGTATTATTCGTAAAACTTTTCAAGATTATATGAGAGGTTCAGAGCAAAAGTGAGACGAGTGTAGACAGAAAATATGGACTTTCGTATATGTCTGGCTTTCTTTTGTTTCACTTTTGCTCTGAGCGTCTCATATACGAATTCCAATGACGACCTTTTTTCATTTTGAAATGTCCTTGGAAATTTTCAAGAGATTCTTGATCATTTTTTGGTATTATTCCAAATTGTGTTGCTGTACGAAAAAACGTTGCAATCCCAAAAATTTCCAAATCAACAAATGACTTGAGTTACAAAAACAAAAACATCAAAAATCTTTTTAAAGATCTTTAAAAATAGTAAAAATCTCTCATTTCTCCCCAAACCATACAGAAATCTCATAAGAAGCGAACTCCGTAAAAAATAACCTAAACTACACAAAAACCGTCGACCATAATAATTTCAAAAAATATTTTTGCTCCAATTATAATATAAGCGAAAAACAAAGAATTACTATAAAATTCCAAAATGTATCTAAAGCGTTGATAAACAAAATTTCATTCCAAAAAGACAAAGACAAATTCAAACGTAACTTCTGGATTAAATATCATCTCTCCCTAAGACTGAAATCTCATTACGAAACTCCGCAAAAACAACCGCTAAACTACACAAAAAGTCAAATATAATCAAAAAAAGAATTTTCGCCCCAACTTCATTGTAATTAAAGAGACTTTTTCCACCATTTTTCTCTCTCTATCTTTCTCTTTCTTTCTTATTTCGTTCTCTCGCATTTTGCAAGCCGCAACTTGGTCGCGTTGGCCTGCACACGTCTCTCGCGGGCGGAGATTGCGAGTTTTCGCAGACGCCCTTTCAAACTGCTCTTTTTTTCAGCAACAACGCCGGCGACGACGACGTGCTTATTCCGGCTCGGAAATTTATACTACATTGTGCCTACATCGCGTGTGTTTGTATCGCGGGCCTTAAGGGTAATTAAACGCCATTAAAAGTACCGAGCCGCTGTCATTATCAATTATTATTAATTATCAAATGCTAATTATCGCCGCTTTTGTTGCGAGGAAAAAAATATGAAAGGATGAGCCGGCTCGAGATCGAAAGCCATTAATCGCGAAGAACGGGGTTGTCGCGGACCAGGAAAACCTGGAATTTCAAGGGAAAGCGAAAAAATTATCGAAAGTATATAAAATTCTAGCAAAACATTCCCCATTTATGTACATTTTTGAAAAAAATACACTGATATTTCCATACTTATTAGGTTTTTCACTATTTCGAATTTGCCGCAGATAATTTTTTCCACCAGGGGTGCAAAAATGTCATTTTTCGCTGCCACTTCGGTATCGAAAAAAACGAGCTTTGCCATCCGTGGTATGAAAAATGACAGATAGCGGGAAAATTCTCTCGCGCGGTCGCTGTCTCACGATTAACGCGAAATCTCGTCCCAAGTGCAGTTGCACGGGCTAGTTACTTCGCACTTGGGAATTCGCAGTAGCGGTATCTCATGATTCGCTACGACATTTATCAAAAAGCCGATCAATAATTCATGCGCCACTGAGAAATAGTGCTGTTTATCGCGTTTATCTTACTACACTTGTTTTCTTAATCCCCGACCAAAATACAACGCGGTGGCATTTTCTTATATCACGACGTGCTTGCACAACACTTTGGACGAAAACAACTAACATGACGGAGAGTTTTAAAAATTTTACGTTTACAAGTATAAATATCGTTATCTTCGAAAAAATAGAAATGTGCGCTAGTGATTCTAGTTTTTATAAAAACCTCATAAAAAATTTGTATAACAATTTTTATAATGTCGGTTTTATAAATTTTGCATTTTTCATAAAGTGGTTTTATAAAATTTGCATTTTTTATGAAGCGGTTTTATAAAATTTGCATTTTTTATAAAGTGGTTTTATGAAACATTTATAACAAAAATTTTTTGTATAAAAATTTTTTTTCAACATTTTTAAAAATATGCAAAAATTTTTCGAACATGTATACTATCATTTTTCATCAGTTTATGAGGCTCTAGCTCAAATTTCGTTTCGAAAGGAATTTAAAAAATTTTTGGGAGGCAGCGGGATTTGAACTTGTGACATTTGCATCAGAAATCCGATAATCAACTTTCTTGTATATCAAATCTATGTCCATTTGGATGCTTATTTTCAATTTAAGTTGAAGAATTTTCAAATTCTATAAAATCATATGCTTTTACGTTTTATAATTGCTAAAAAACGTTA
>JAPYZK010005352.1:0-22453 GCA_030522785.1 Platygaster equestris
AAAAAAAAAGAAATCTTCCACGCAGGCTAACTTCCCCGTTACCCCGCACGTTCAGTCCGCGTTCGTGACTTGGCATACATAATCCGCGTCGCGAATGAAGCGTGGGTCGAAGGGACTACGCCCCGAGACCCCGCGCTGGAAGAAGCGAGACGAGGTGCAAAAATGCCGTGCGAAAATATAAAGGAAGAATTTTTCTTTGCCCTCTGATTGGCGGTTGCCGTGGCAACACCCGGGTCTCGGCCTCTAATTATTTCCAGACACTGAGAATCGAACGAGCTCCAACCCAGAGCCACGAGAATAGCCCGGCTCATGCACAAATGCATGGAACCCACAGGCGCCAACGTCGCGCATTCATCGCGTCTTTTTCGCCGATCTTTTTTTTCCCCTTACCCGCGAGTACGAGAGAGACGGGGATACAAGCGGTAGAACGGGGAGGGGAAAGGGTGGTAGTTTATTCATCATCGCGATAAGCAGAGGTTCGAAGGCTTCGGGATTCAGCAATTTTCTGAGGGCTTTGGGCATACATTGGGAGGCCCTAATCGTGTCATTTGCCACATTTCGGAGCTTTTTCGAGCTTGAAAGATTTTTTTCCAAAGTTTTGGACTGTTGAACTTTTCAGGGTACAGTTTGAGTTTGAAGGTCGACGTTTAGTGTTCAGAGTAAACTATGAACATTGTTACAGGGAAGCCCTCACGAAAATTCCCGTCAACTTGAGGATTATGACAGAACACTGAACTTGAGGCTCCAGCCCAAACTTTCAGGGTTAACCCTTAACTTTGGGGGTTAACTCTCGATATTCAGGGTTAACCCTCAAGCTGAGTGGTCGAGATAACCCTGAAAGTTGAGGGTTGGAGGGTTGAAAGTTAATCTTGGAACTTTAAAACTCATGATTACAACATTTTTAGGGTGTCAGAAATGAACTTGTAGGGTCTTATCGTGTCATTTGCCACATTACGGAGCTTATCTCGAGCTTACAAGGGTTTTTCAGAAAGTTCTGGATCCTAGAATTTTTCAGGGCACAGTTTAATTTCGAAGGTCGATGTACAGGGTGAACTCTGAATTGTTCAAAGGGACATCTAAACTCTTCACCGTAAAATATTTATGTTCAAAGTTGACTCTTAACTGTTCAGAATAACCTTGGAACTCAAAACTCATGATTACCACATTCTTGGAGCGTCAGAAATGGATTGGTAAGTATTTATTGTGTCATCTGCTACATTTCAGGGCTTTTTCGAGCTTTGCAGTAATTTTCGAAGAATTTTTGACGCTTGAACTTTTCAGGGCACATTTTGAATTTGAAGGTCGACTTTTAGGGTTCAGGGTAAACTCTAAATTGTTCGAGGGAATCCCTTAACTACCGGGTAAAACATTCATGTTCAGACTTGACCCTGAACCGTTCAGAATAACTTTTGTACTTTAAAACTTACAAAAACAACATTCCTGGGTCATCAGAACATGTTTGGGAGGTTCTTATGGCGTCTTTTACCACATTTGAAAGCTTTGGAAGCTTCTTAGAAGAGGTTAATCGAGGTTTTCAGTGATTCTGGAAGATTTCTGTGGCTTGGTGATGATTGTTCACATGAAGAAAACTCCTTTACTCCTCAGGATATACCGTAAAATTGAGAATTAAGCTTGACTTTCAGGGTGGACTCTGAATCATTGAAGGAACACGATAAAAATTCGGAAGAAGCAGGGCAACCCAAAATATTTTTCAAAATGAATCATATTGGGATCAATCTTATGTTTTTTGATTTCGGAAAAAATATAATAATAATATAATGGACATCCGATTATAGTGATGTTCTGAATTTTCGTGAATATTTTTTAATTTTTTGTGATCGAGTTTTTGTACTTCTGAAATTGAAACTTGGAAGGTTTCGAAACTACAAAATCTCAAAACAATAAAATGTTTCATGATGTCTCAAAACTTTGAAATTCATCAAAACTTCAGCTTTTCTGAATTTTAGACTGATTTAAAACTTCTGAAACTTCCGAAATTTTGAAAACTGAAAAACTTTACGAGCTCAAAATTTCACGATTTTTCAGAATTCTTCAAATTTGAGAATTATTTCAAAGTCTCGAAACGTTAACATTCCGAAATCTCTAGAACTGCAAAATTTCGAAGATCTTCAAAGCTTCGAAACACCCAAAATTGTCGAAGCTTCGATGCTATAAAACTTCAAAAATCATCAAAATTCTAAAAAACTCGGAAGTGTCAAATATTTGAAAGTTCCCGAAATGTTCCAAACTTCATAATGATCAAAAAATAAAAAAATTCCAGTCCTTTCAAAAGTCCCGAAGCTTCAAAAATTATGAATTTTATAATTCTTTATGTAAAACTCTGAAAATTTTTCACGCTTTTCAAAAAATTTCCGAGTTATTAGAAATATTTACGAAATCTCAAAACATCAAAATGCTTCAGGATGCTTCAGAACCTTAAAATTCAACTGAATTCATCAACAATTCACTTTGAAAGTATGGATGTATTTAATTAATATCATAAATATTTATTGTCGATCGCAAATATTTCGGCCGTTTCTTCGTAAATAATGAATAAATATTTCCAAATTTTTCGTAGATATTTTAGGTCGCCCTAGAATATAAGGAATATCCTTTTCAAATGTATAGAATTCAGATCTCTGTAAAAATGGAAAAAAAACCAAACATTCCATTAATTTTCACCATCTAAAATACTCGCAGGATCCATCATTATTCCAGGATCTGAAAAAGTCGTCCACTAATAAAAGTTCCATAAAATTCCGAGAACGCTGAGAATTTCTACAGATTCCAAAAAAAATCTACAGCCACTAAATAATAGTGTAAATGAAACTGTAAAACTTTTCTCTATATTCAGTTTCATGCTTTCTAGTCAACATTTCAGTCCACCTCCCCCAAATCCTTTAGTATGGAACAAAACATGACCCAAAAATTCAGTTCCTCATATTCCAAAAGCACAACCATCACAAATCTTCAAAATTATTTTACAACATCCATACTTCTGCACCAAGTATACTCCACCAGTACAACTCATACTATCAAAGCACGTTATCCCCCCCCCCCCCCCCCCCCCCCCCGTACATAAATATAAATACAATCGCATAAAAGCCACTCGTGTTTGGCTTCTCATTTCCTTTTTCAAATGTCACATGCAATTGGTGGTCCGGTACAGTACCTTTCTTGTCCCTTCCCTGCGGTCTTTTTTTGTGTGAAAAATCTCCACGAATCCGATACGTTACGGACTCGGGGCACCAGAAAAAACATGTCGGCCCGATCGACCGTTTATCGAGAAATCGAAAGAGAAGGCGAAGGAGTGTAAAATAGAGAGCGAGACCATTCAGGATTCCGAGGTTCGGGCCCCGCAAACACTCGGCCCCGAAAGACGTGTGAAAAGGCATCTTGACGTGTTTTGTTGTCTACCAAGAGCTCTGCTCGAATTTCTAAACTCGATTCTGCCACGTAATTGGCTTCGGACATTAAGGGCCCACGCCAAAAGAAAGGCGCGTGGGACTGTGAGGAAGGTGAGGAAACGAGGCTTCGCTGGATGGACCGACAAAAAAAGTGTTTGCGAGCAAGAAAAAGGGAAACGTAAATATTGCGTCGTTTCGGGGTTGATTCGGGGTCGAGGGGGGATTTTTGGTGGCATTGTTGGGTATGTGGAGGAATTGATGGAATGGGGGGGGGGGGGGGTTAGACGAACAAGATGATTATGATTGTTCACATTTTGATTTTATTAAGGAATTTTTGTTGTTTCGTCAGATATTTTGGTTCTAGGTTTCAAAATGGTGAGTTGGAAAATAATTCGGAATGCAGTACAAAATATTACAGCTAAAAAGACTGAACTTTTAGTTTGTGGGAGATTTTATGATATCTTTCAATTTTTTTATTATATCTTACCTTCGGTGAAATTTTCAATGACTCCTGAATTTTTCAAAAAATATTTTTACAATAAAAATTCAGTTATTTTTCTGTACTTGCCGTGACTGAATTTTTGGAATTATTACTGGATTGTCAGACATTTACTTTACTATTACTTCTTACTGAATAGACGTATTTGAGGTTTTTGAATTATGAAACTTTTTAACGTTTTGTTACATTTTCAATCGAATTTTCCATTTCTTACGAAAATCTTACAATTTTTTTCAATTTTTAGTGTCGAAACTTCGAATCTAGCGTGTACTAAATTTTCAGAAAATTATTGGTTACTCGGGACCAGTGATATTATTGCTCTCTCTTTCTCACCAAACGAGTGCTCTCGTGAGTGAGAAAAGGACAGTTGCGCAATTTCTCATCCCTGTTAGATACAAGTTTACGAAATATTCAACTGTCATTTTTATTTCTTCTAAGCTAAAAACAATTGAAAACCCCCTAAAAATACATAAATCGTCGAACTTATAAGAAATTTTCGTAAATTTATAAAATTTTCATCCCACAGACGAACATGAAATGTCTTCAAGATATCTCTATTTTGAAAAATATCTTGATAAAATCACTAAGTATTGTATAGAACAATGTTTGAATTCATGTCGTCAAACTTCCGAAATGATGAAAAAGTCTCTGATTTTGATCTAAACCCCCCCCCCCCCCCCCCCCCAAAAAAATAGTACTAATTAAATTCCTTTTTTGACGTAAAAATTCAAAAATCCTCCAATTCAAAAAAAGTCTTGGACAAAAGAAGATAAAATCATTTCAAATACCCCTGAAAAAATGTCCTTTCCTTCCCCCCGTCCTGTCATTACCTATTTCCTCCTTCTTCCACGCCATTAAATAAAACAACCCACAAAGGACATTAGATTGAATTTGAAAAAGCTGAATCTTGAATGCTCTTTTCAAAACTAAAATCGTGACTTCTTTCCCACTTTCTTTGAAGATTGGAAACAATTCTTAGAGGTCCACATTATCCATCTCGTGGGGAAGAAAAACAATGGTTCTTCAATCGCGGAGGCGTATAGAAAAAAATGTCTCATTATCGGCGTAACGAACGGAGCCGATGCCGAACAATCAGTCGCCGGAGCAATTTTTTTTCGGCGGCGAGAAAAAAAAGGGGAAAAAGCGAAAAAATGGGACCCGATGACAATGATAGCCATTTTCAGCGTTTAACGACGCAAGTACACCCATTGTGAGGGCGAAGGAAGTTACGTTTCGCGAAATGCGCTGCGTAGTAATTACGTGCATAAGCGCACTCGGCGTTTTTTTCGCGGGAGCATTGTTTGGGGGCTTTGACTTTGAATGTATGGTGGGCATTCGGAGAAACTTATTGTTTTTTGAGTTTTTGATGTATTTGATTGATTTGTGAATTGGAAAGAGGTCCAGAAATTTCACGGGATTTGTGAAAACATCGAGAATTATAAAAATTCTGAGCGATTTTTGAAAATTTGCCATTAATTATATAGATTTTGAAAAAAGATTTTCAATTTCTGGAATTTCTCTAGTATTTTAGATTTTTTTGATATCTAAACAGAATTTTTGAATTTTTCCTTTTTTGCATGTTTGGGGTTTGAGCTGAATTTTTGTTATGTTATTAGAGTTATTATTATTTAGATTATAATTTTTTAAGTCAGTATAGGGAAAGTATGGATTGATTGGTGGTTTGTTGCAAGATTTTTGAGACTTTCGACAATGAGGAATTGAAATTCAAGCCATGTTTTTCAAGATTCAGGGAATGTGGCCTGGAATTTTATTTGACTTATGAAGCATGAGACTGAAAATTGAGCAAGTTTCACAGTTCTTCCTGAATTCTGCATAAATTTGCAAAATTTTCAAATGTACACGTAACTTCCAGTTTTGGAAAAACATTGAAGAGGTTCAAAAATTTCCATGTAACGAAATATTGCGAATTTTTCTGGACTTCCGAAATAATTGGAATTCAATGTGTCTAATATTGAATATTTGTAAGATCATTTGAATCATTAGAATTGTAAATCATCATTTTCAGAGAAATAATTATTTTCCCCAAAAAAATTCGAACAAGATGAATAATTTCTGAATTATCATAGATTATTGATGATTTGGAAATTGATTTAAAAAATTTGCCTTAAATTATACAGAATGGAATTTTTTTTCTGGCCGAAACACAACTATTAACTGAAATCCAATCTTGATTTTTCCAAAAACTTGAATATTCGAAACGGAGATAAAAATACATCGTAAAAAATTGCAATCATTTCAAAAATCCGAAACACGATCATACATTAATTTCCTGCTATTTCCAAAAATCCAAAAAAAAAAACCCCCAAAACTCTAAAAAACATTCCATTCCCCAAAATTTTCCTACTCCCTAAAAAAAACCAACACACTAAATCATACAGTTAAACAGTATTCCAAATATATGCCTTCACGATTTTCCCCTAGATTCAATAGAAAAGTATTATAAATATAGGGAAAAAATGAAGGCATATATTCCAAACACTGTACACTTTTCCCTTAGATTTCTATCACTGTTCTATTCAATCTAGAGGAAAATCGTGAAGGCGTAAAAGTATACAGTACTTCAAATATATAGCTTTACTTTTCCCCTGGATTTCTATTACTTCTCTATCGAATCTAGAGGAAAATCGTGAAGGCATTATTTTAAATACTGCACCTGAAAATCCAAAAATTCACTAGAATCTAAAATAATCCCCAACACAAAATTCCATTTTTTCAGTTTCCAAAAAAATTCCAGCTAATATAATAAATTGTCCTCACTGCGACAACGCAAAAAAAAAAAAAAAAAAACATCGAACAAACCAAAAAAACAACCCCAAAACACGATCATTCCAACCAAACACAAATAAACCCGCTCAACGTTTCTCCCATTTCACCACGATAAAGTACTGTATGAATAGACAAACTCGAGTACCCACGATAATTCGACTCCCGCAATCTTGAGGATCTCGGCCGCAAATGACGACGAAGTTTCGAATAGAGCGGTTTATATTTTCTCTCCTCGAGACGCTCCCGGAATCTAATCCAACGATAGCTGAGTGCCTACTTTCAATGAAATTTGAAGTTTGCAGTTTCGCGGCTCGTTTCGCGCAAACTTCATTCCGAGGATGTGGAGCTGCATCTTATCGTGCCAAGTTTAATAACGACGAAATATTCAACGCGCGCGACGCGATTCACATTTTACGTCTCCCGGCGTTCGCACAAAACTCGCCCGTAAAATGCAATTGACTGCTAAATTCGCGGTTCAGGAAATCTTCAAAACTCGCGCTCATTCGCCATTTCACCAATTAAGACCAGCAAATACCCGTTAATTTCACACTTTCCACGTGTAATTATTGAGTTTTATCCGAGGAAAAACAATTTTAAGAGACGAGGTATAGCGAAGGATGACTCGGGAAATGTTGGAGAAAGGTTGTTTCAGAAGGGAGGGAAACTTGGATTTTATTTTGATTTATTTATTTATTTTTTTTCTTTCGAATTTCTGTAATATTTTGAATGAAAGATGATTATTCAAAGAAAGTGACTTGTTTTTGATTGAGTACGTGTCAGTAAAAAATACGATTAACTCCGATTTATAGTTTATTGTACACATGAATTGCTGTTACTATAAGTTAGTATAAAATTATGGTTGGTAATCATTCTAACCAGTTGTTTAAAATGATATATTTTTCGTATCGATGATTTTGAAGCTTGATTTCTAATGTGAGAATTCAGAATTCAGGATTCAGGAATCTGATTTTGAGATGTTCAATCGAATATCTAGAATGCAGGAATTTTTTAGAGATTTGACGAAGGATTCGAAAACTGTTCGAATTTGAGGAATTTCAAATTCAAGATCTGAAATTCGAGGTTCAGGATCAACAATTCGAGACTCAGGACTAAAAATTCCTGAATTTGAGATGATTCAACAACAGGCGAAAAGCTGTGGATCAAGTACACAAAATTTAGGATTAAAGATCGAAATTAATCCGAAATAAAGAAAAAAGTTGGAAAATTCAGGATTTCAGATTCAGTGATTCAGTTTCAGGATTCGATATGTTGAATTCCAGAATGCAATATTTTTAATTAAGAATTCCTAAGGATTTGATATACATTATTTTCAACCAAGAATTAAACATTCATAATTCGTAAGGATTCCAGTTCGAATCTTTGTAAATATCTTCATTTCTGTGGTATATCTGATAACGTCTATTAATGCCCACTGTAAATATAAGAAAATTCACGATAAATCAGTTCAAAGCTATTGTAAACTACAGAAAAACCGCTATAAAATTTTACAGATTTACTGTATATCTGAGATCCATAATAAAACTCATATCATTCTGTGTAAATCTCTTGAAACCTACTGTATATTTGATGAGATTTTTCGCAAATCTCTCCAGATCTACTGTACATCTGAGATTCACTATAAAACTGACATAATCCTTGCGGATTTTTCTCAGATTTACTTTATATCTGATAAGATCCACTGTAAAACCGATAATTTTTTGTTGATCTCTTCAGATCTACTGTATATCTAAGATTTACAGTAAAACCTTGATGGTCTTTCGTAATTATCTTAACATCTACTGTAAATCGAAGAGTATCCACTATAAATCTCTTCAGAGTATACACTGTATACATCTGACGTTCGCCATAAAACTGACATAATCCTTGGTAAATTTCGTTAGATTTACAGTATATCTGATAAGATCCACTGTAAAACCGATGATTTTGTATTAATCTCTTCAGATCTACTGTATGTATAAGATTCCCCGCAAAAACCCCCTGATGCTTCATAATTATCTCAAGATTTACTGTCTATCTAATGAGATATACTGTAAACTAAAGATAAACCCCTTTGAATTTTTTCAGATCTACTGTATATCTGAGATCCAAAATAAAACTCATATAATTTTTAGCTTAAAAGTCACTGTATATCTGATAAGATCTACTGTAAATCTAAGGGTATCCACTGTATATCTCTTCAGATCTACTGTATATCTGAGATTCACCGTAAAACTCATATGAGCTTTCGTAATTATCTCAAGATCTACTGTGTATCTGGTGAGATATACTTTGAACTTGAAAAAAAAACCTCATACATTTTTTCGGATCTACTGTATATCCAACGAGATGTCCTGTAAATTTAACAAAACCCACTGTAAATCTCATCAGATCTACTGTATATCAAAAATTCAAATCTACTGTACATTTCTTCGCGAATCTTTTCAGATCTACTGTATATCTGGCGAAACTCACTGTATAACTAAAATTCATTGTAAGACCCATATTTTAATTCGTAAATTCCACCCAACATACCGTAGATCCGGTAGATCGCTATACATATATTCCTCGTATTCTTCTTCATTCTATACATTCAGTTATACATAACTAGATGCAACCAAATCTATTTTTACTTTATTTTCATTTATTTTATATCTTATGAGATATTGTCATACAAATGTTGAATTTTCGTCGGACAATGATTCAAATCACTTTTTATAATTACGAGAAAAATTATCATTGTCTAAATTTTGTTTTGAATTTTCTGAGTACGAGAATTTCGTGATATTTTTCAAGTCTCTAGTTGCCGACGGAAAAGGAAATGGACGTTCCGTCGCTTGTTTCACATGCGTCATGCGAAGTATTACAGCGGTGCCACGTTCGGAGTTGACAAAATTTGAACGTAAAGATGAATATAAAAATCTGAATTTTAGATAAAAGATTTAGGGACTTGATAATTGCGAAAATTAAATCCACAAATAAAAATACTCAAATCATGTAATATGAATGTGAAAAATGTAGAAATCTGAAATTTTAATAAAAAAACAATATCAGAGATCTGAAATTTTAAAATAGGAATTCGGCGATCTCGAAATTTTTTCGTCATTTTTCCAAAAAACAACCCCCCCCCCCACAAATTTTCTGCCCACGCCCTTGTTTTATACGTAAGAAATAAAATTTCAATGCAATTTTATTTATTTGAAAATATAAATTCCATTTTATGATTTTTGATAGAATATTTTACAAAAACATTCGCGATTTCGGAAATAAAAAATTCCTGAATACGAAAAATAGTACGAAAATCCAAAATCCGGAAGAAAACGGAAAAATGACGATTGAAAATTTCGTTTTTACAATGTTTTTGGAGAGAAAATTCGAAAATTACGTGTTTAAAATCCAAAAATCGAAAAATTCCGCAAGACACGTTTTAAAATTCGCAAATTCATTAATATTCGCATTGCAACATTCCGAGAGCCCAAAAATTCCAAATCACAAAATCCTAATTTCAATTTCAACTACGATCTGTAGAAAAAACTGTGAAAAAAAGTAGCCTCACTACTAAAAATAAAAAAATCAAACATCGAAAATACCCATTTCCATTCGAAAATGGAAAAATTCGTATGAGGTTCATTATTGCAAAATTCTCACGCATAAAAATATTATTTCAAAACCTTAAAATTATAAAACTTCAAAAATTGGAAAATCATATCGTTTCACGGTTGAAATATGATTTTTTCTACAAATTATAACATTCCCAACATTTCACATGTTTTTCTCTAAAATGTATTCGAATTTCATACGCATAATTTTTTCCGAACTCTCGTCTCTTCAAACTTCCTTTTTCAATCACCCTCACGTACGATTTTCTTGAATACACCTTTCGTTATGTTTGTAAAATTTGAGGGGCAAAGAACCATATTCAAATCTCAGTGGACAAAAGTTATCTCCGACGTGTCCAAATATTGTCGAATGCAGATGTCTCCAGGCTATAGAAGTTCTGTCGTCAGGTATGTCACATTAAAAAGGAAACTTTTCGAAAAATCTCGACGATTTCGCACGTGAGGTTCAATGTATATTTAAGTGGAGGGACGTCGAGATATTTACTGGATAAAGCGTATTTCTATGGATCGAATGGGAGTTTTTGGCAGACGATGAAAAAAATATTCATTTCTTCTACGGTTCTTGATAAAGTGACACTTTTTTTCTCTGTTCTGCGTGGTGAAGTGAATGATTTTTTTACTTGTGGTGGAAGAACATTTTTTTGCACTCGAGGAGAAAATGTTACAAAATTTAGAGTATTTGAAAATACGTAGTACTACATTTGAAGGAACTTTAGATTATATTGGAATGTGCAAAATCGAATGTGTAGAGTTCGATAGTTTGGAATCGAAAATCCAAAACTCAAAAATGAGTATCAGGATTGTAAATTCATGAGTGTTCAAACTGAGATGGTGGAGATTCCACATTTCCTTTATGGGCGATTTTCATCAATTCGACATTTTTAAAGGACGAATGAAAAATGTATGTATTTAAAAATTCTGAAAATTTTGGGAATTACAAATTGCCGTACGAGAATTTTGAAATTTGAGGGATCGAAAATTTAAAAATTGTTCGATATTTGACATTTTGAATACATACTTGAATATTCGAACGAAACATATTTTTAAAAAATTACCTCGAAAAAAATGTTGACAAATTTTGATCATTGGAATTGAATTATATTCACGAAATTATTCGATTCCGGATGATTTTTCTAAAAATACGATGAGAATTTCCTGAGAAATTATGCATTCCTCAATGAAATTTCGAAATTTTTCTATAGTTTCCAATGATTTTCCAAAAAAACTCTTCCCATACAATTTTTATAAATTTAATCCAAAATCGAATTAATTTCTTCGAGGCCAACCCCCCCCCCCCTCCCCCCCAAAATGATCGAATTTTCAAAAATCCTGAATCCTCATAAAAATCATTTAATTTCTCACAAAAATCGAAGTCATTGAGAAAATACTCAAGGCCGAAATAAATCATCCGAAAGTTAAGGAACTTCGACAAAATTTTTCATTAAAATGAAATGATAATTACGAAAATCATCAAATCCAACAAATTTGCACCTTTGATAACATTCGATTTCGAACAATTCCGCATAACAAGAACTATAATAAAATGAATTCAACCTCCAAAAATTTACCAATTTATCTTAATATTCCCAACTATCTCAAGAAAAAAATTCCTCCCATACGATTTTTCTAAATTTACTCTGAAAAAATGATAAAATCGATTTAATTTTCTGCAACTTGACCCAAAAAAATTATGAAATTTCAAAATTGACATCCTCAACCCTCAAAAATATCTCGTGATTCCTCACAAAAATCGAAGTTATAAAAGAAGTACTCAATGCTGAAGAGAATCATTCGAAAATTTACGAAATTCGACGAGATATTTTATTAAAATTGAATAGTCGTTACGACAATCATCAAATACAACAAATTTTCATCACTGATAATAGTCAATTTCGGGAAATTTCGATAAAAAAAATCGAATAAAATGAATCCAAATCCATTACGAAAATTTTTCATTCCTCAAACAATTTTCGAATTTCTTACATTATTTTCAACGATTTCACGAAAAAAATTCTGCCCATACATTTTCCATAAATTTACCCCAAAAAAATGATGAAATTGATCGAATTTTTTCGAATCTGACCCAAAAAATTGTGAAACAAAAAAAAATCGTCAACCTCGAAAAAAATCTCGTAATTCCTCACAAAAATCGAAGTTATAGGAGAAGGTACTCAATAATGAATAAAATAATCGAAAAATGTACTAAATTTGACAGAATTGTTTATTATTTTGATTAATCGTTACAAAAATCATCAAATCCAACAAATTTTCATCACGAATGATATTAAATTTCGAAAAATTTCGCTAAACAATAATTATATTAAATCCAAATCCATCATGAACATTTCTCACGAAAAAAATTTTTATTCATCCACTGAAAAATGATGAAATGATGATAAAATTCATTACATTTTTCGAATCTGACTGAAAAAAACTGTGAAATTCTCAAAAAAGTCCCCACCATAATTTCTCACAAAAATCGAAGTCATAAAAAAAATACTCAATGCTGAAAAAAATCATCCAAAGATTCACAAAATTTGACAAAATCATTACTTTAAATTATATAATCATTAAAAACATCATTAAATCCAACAAATTCGAATTACTGATGATAATATATTCCGAAAAATTCCACACACAAAAAAAAGATTAAAAATCTATCAATAAAAATTTGCAACCCTCCACACAATTGCCAAAACTTCCCACTTCCATTCCACAAAAAAATTCAAAAACTTACCAAAAATACTTCCCCGCCCATAAAAATCTCACAAACATAATCCAAAACACCAAAAACCGCCCACAAAAACCACAGTCACGCAAAATATACCTCGATCCCGCAAAAGGGGGATGAAAAACCTCCAGGACTCCGCGACATTTATTACCCCCCCCCCCCCCCCCCCCCCCCCCCCCCCCCCCCCCATGCAGCCATTCCTTAGCCAAGTTTTTGTCTAGGGCCACAGCGAATATGAAAAGCACAGCCCCCGAGCGAATTTCGATATTACATTTTGATTGCGACGTACTTTTAAATCCGCTCCATATTATTTCACCCCGGAAACGCATACGGCGCGAGCTATTGTATCAAACTTTTTTTCACGTTAACGTGATTCGATTACGATAATTTGATTATGAGATAATTACGGTTATTGAAAGGGGAGGAAAATCGAGTGAGGGACGTTTCGAGGATTATGGAAAATGTGGGAAATTGAGGGGAGGAATTATTACGATTCAATTTGGATGAGTGGAATGTGTTATGGGGAATTTTAACACTTTTGGGGTAATAAAGAGATTTTTTTGAGAAGAGGCTGGGGGGGGGGGGGGTAGATACGTATTTTGATATATTTGATGACATTTTTTTCTTTCTGGTTGCAACGGGTTTTATTCAAGATTATTGAATATTATACAGGTAGAAAAGAAATTTAAGAAGGATAAATAATTATATATTTGTATATACTCTACTGCGAAATGGATTATTCTTAATTTTATAGTACATTTATGGGGGATACAATTAAGGGAAAATGATAAATCTGAGATTTACTGGATTCTCTTATCAATTTATTACCCAAAAATAAAAATTTACGAATAAGATTCTGAAATACGAGACTGTATCAAATCCTGAAAATTCTGAAATAGGGATAATTTTCAACACGAAAAAACCGATTTATAAATTTGGACAACCATTTTCGAAAATTCAAAGCATGATAAAATCCATCAAATTTTATGATTCAAACATAAAAATTTGAAAGTTCGAAAAGTAAAAAAAAAGAGTGTTGCTAAATTTACGATTTTCCATGTTCAACACCAAAAATTGACAAATTTTGACTTAAAAAATTTAAAGCTTAAAAATTTTAAGTATGAAAACAAAAATTATTCATATTTACTCCACTGCAAAATAAATTTGTAGTTTGAGGGAATTCAGTTTCCTACATGCACATTTTTCAAATTCTCCAGTTTCTTCGTTCATATGCATCTACAGACTGTTATTGTTCCGAAAATAGAATAAAAAAATTATATAATATAAATAATAAAATCATGATAAAAAGGCGAACAAGTAAATTATCGGATTCATTTATTAAAAAGTCAATTTATCCGATTTTCCCGCAAATTTCCACGAGAAATAAAAATGCACAAAAATAATTTCAAATTATACGATGGTGTAAAATTTGAAATATTCCAAAATTTTCGTAATTCCAAATATAAAATGTGATTCATGAATTTCAAGACAACAATATTCAAAAATTCGATTCATAACAACGCACAGAATTCCATTTCGACACTAAAATTTAAGAGTGAAAAAAATTCGAAAACTAAAGTCCTCAAATTTCTGACTTTTCGTGTTACAATCCAAAAACTGAAAAATTTGGGCTGAACAATCCAAAATGTGACAATTTTACATTGGAAACTTGCAAATCTGAATAAAAGTTTTTCACGACTGGAAAAACGAACGAAAGCATCTTATCTCCTGATAATTCATGAATTCAAACTAAAAAAATCGGAAGGGTGTCGATTATGCACAAGTTTATTATGAACCGCATGAATCATCCAGTGAAAAATTTATGCTGTGTTCAATAAAGTTATGCAAAATTGACATCCTTCCAAAAAATCGAAACACCAAGAATATCAGTATATATTCAACCGAAAATCATTTACTTCTATAACGATCATTGATAATCCTGAGACGAAAACCAGTAATAGTTGTCATTTTTCTGTATATCTCAAAAAGTCAATCATTTTTACTGTAGAATGACTGTAAGATCGTAAACGTGCATCAGAATGATCAGAATCTTTTAACTTATATACATTTAATTTATATATATCATTGAACAATTCGTTTCAAAACGTGATTGTACAATAACTGATGAATGTTTGAGTACTCACGATTCATACGTGATAGTATGTTTTCACCTGCATCGGAGAAGGTGAATTTTCCGTCTCAATCATTTTAAAAATTGTCAATTATCATAACAAAATCACCATTATACAAACTGATGGTATGATAGCACAATGATGATTCATTATACAAACATGAATAAAAGATTGGAACCCTCAAAAATAACTCTGATATCTCTAATTTTTCTGAACTGGATGATTCGCCTTTCATTGTACAATCATCTGTGAATATTTCATGAATGATTGTACAATGATTCGATCGCAGTTGAACACAATGTCTGTAAAATCAGCTATGCGTCAACTGCTGCAATGACGGGACAATGATTGTCATTACATTGCTATGTAAGTGGTAGTTCTGAAAATAGACAATCTTTGATAATGGAAAATCTCCAAATTGTCAACGACGTCGTTTCACTTTTTAAGCGATCGTTTTTGGTACTAGCAATATTGTTTTCGGTGGCTGAAATATACTGATCGAGCAAGAATTCTCGGAAGTTTTTCAAAATATCTTTCGAAATTTTCGTGAATATTCAAAAGTTTCGTGGACTTCCAAAAAATGCACTGAAAATTCTCTGAGAATTTTCAAGGAATGCTCAAGAATTTTCAAGGAATTTAAAAAATGTTTTCTACAATTTTCGTGAATTTTCAAAAGTTTTGTAGACTTCCAAAAAACGCAGCGAATATTCTCCGAAAAAAATTTTTTAAATATTCTTCTTATGTATAACAATTTCCGAATGTTCTGGAAATTCTCATTTTCATAAACTTAAATCGGTGATAGATACACTGCATAGATTTGTAAAAATTATATCGACTGCAAATTTTTTTGTGTTCGAAGGTAGAATCATAGATATTGTGAAAAACTGAAAATCTCACAAATTAGAATCGAATAATCATGACTTACTAAAATGTACAGAAATCATGACTTACTAAAATATACAGGAATTTATCGAAATTGAAGCAGATCTCAATGGAGTTGAAAAATTCCAGGATAATTTTCAGAATTTTCGCATACTTCCAATATTTCAATGAATTTCTGGACTCTGTTTCTCACATCCAAATATCCCAAAACTCTCGAATATTTTGAAAATTTTATGAAAACACTTAGATAAAATAAAAAATTCTCGTCTGTTTTTTTTTTTTTTTCGTCATCACTGTCTAGAAAGAATATAAAAAAAAGCTAGCCTGAATCTCAGTAATATGTTTTCTAAAAAATATCTTTCGACCTTCTACCGAACCAGAATTTCCGAAACTCACAAAACCACCCTCTTAACCCCAATAATAACTCGAATTCGACTTACTTATACTTAATTCACAGTCACTCATTGCCGTAAAAAAATCCCCTAAATTTGCCATTGTTATTCGTCCCATAATTCAACCGTTTCAGATAAAGAAATCCCATCTTCCCACACACTGAATGATACAAAAAATCATCAAATCGTCGTCAGTTGAGGCATCGATAAAACCTCCCAAGGTCCATACAAACCCACAAATCGAAACAACCAAAAACAATTCCTCCACTCACCTCCAAAAAGTCAAACCCAAAAACAAACTTGCCGAAAAAGCTCCATAAGCCAGGAGAAAAAAAAGCCTGCTCCGGTGGGTCCGTCGTGGCCAAAACTGGCCTGCAACGTCCGATCAGTGAGACAAAAAAGCAAATGGGCAGGATCGATTTCCTGCCCGTGGCGTGGCCTCCAACAATCCCAGAAACCATGATTATTGGTACAGAAGAGCAACGAGGGTTGAGCGCGTACAAAACTCAACATGTTTTCATCTCGCACTCTCCGAAGGGCAAATAACAGAAAAAAAGGGCATCTAAAAGAAAGGGGAGAAGGCGTGCCTGGAGCCAAGATGGCTGCACGTGGAGGCTTAATTAAGATAAAAGCATCAAGCCATTCGTTCGCTATTCCATTTTTCGTTCGGAAAATGATAAAATGAGGGGCGGAAATTAGGTAGAGGCTTCGTCAAATTCTAACAAGGTTCATGTTTAGACGTGATTTTGTAGAAAAATGCATCTTATCGAAACGGGACTTTGGCTTTTTTGAAATATTGACCTCCAGGTGATGGGGCGACCTTGGGATGAAGAACATTTTTTTGGAGGGGTGTTATGGATTTTTCTGAAGATTGGGGGGAGGGTTAAGAAGCGTTAAGGCATTTTTAAGGGTTAGAAGGGTTAAGGATGGTTTTTTAGTAGGGGTTATATGAATTTTTGGAAGGGGTTGTACTTTTATCTATGTTTTAGGGTGGTTTTGAAAAAGTTCCAAAACTAGAGGTTTTTTCAAAATATTTAAAAAATTATTTCTCTATGAATGTAGATCGTGAAATGTAAATGCAAAAACAGCGCCATTTTTCCAATTTTCTCTCTATTTTGTCTTAGGGAAATGATAAAATAAGGGATGAAAATTCAGCAGAGGCTCCGTCAAATCTTGACAAGGTCCATTTTCCTACCTGATTTTGTAGGAAAATAGATCTTATCGGAATGTGGCTTGGACTTGTTTGAAATATTGACCTTCAGATGATATGGTGACCTTGGGATAAAGGACGTTTTTTAGAGGGGTGTTTTGAAATTTTTTCGAGATAGAGGGGGAGAGAACAAGTTCGTTTAAAATGCACTCCTGCATTTTCAAGGGTTGAGAGTTGTTTTTTTAGCAAACGTAATATGCATTTTTGGAAGGAGTTGTACAGTTATCAATGTTTTATGGTGGTTTTAGTAATGTTCCAGAATTCAAGGTTTCTCGAAAATACATTAGAAATTATATTTTCATGAATGTGGTCTGTGAAATGTATGTATGTGCCAAAAAAGGGCGCCCTTTTCGTTTTCTTCATTTTTCTCATCATTTTGTTATCAAAAAATGATAAAACGAGGGTTGCAAATTCAGTAGAAGCTAAGTAAAACTTCGATGAGGTTCACTTTTCGACCTGATTTCGCAAGAAAAATGGATCTTGTCGAATTGCGACTTGGCCTTCATCGAAATTTTGGCCTTCAAATGATAAACTTGGTGAAATTGAGATGTAGGACGTTTTTTGGAAGGGATATTTTGGACCTTTTTAGAGATTCAGGCCTGAATGATGAGGTTTGGTTCGGAGGCATTTATGCATTTTTGAGAGTTAGGAGGGTTGACGGTCGATTTTTAGCGGGGTTGTATGCGTTTTTGAAAAAAAATTGTGCTGTTATCGATGTTTTAGGGTGGTTTTGGGAATTTCAAAAATTCCATTTTTCCCGAAAATATATTGGAAATCATTTTTTTTCTGAATGTAGACCGTAAAATTTAGGTGCAAAATAAGAGCATGATTTTTTTCTATTTTCTTATCATTAAATTGTCATCAGAAAATGATGAAATGAGGGGTGGAAATTCAGTAGTGTGAGTAAAATTTCGATAAGATTCATTTTTGTACCCTATTTCGTACAAACATGGCTCTCATCAAAATGTGTCTCAGTCTTTTTCGGAATGCTGACCTTCAAAAAGTTATAGCGACCTTGGAATGAAGGTCTTTTCTTAGAATAAATGTTTTGGATTTTTCTCAGATTTGGGGAAGGGTTAAGGTTTGGTTAGAAAGCGTTTAGGCATTTTTAATAATTACGAGCGTTAGGGGTACTCTTCAGCAAGGATTGTATGCATTCTTAAAATGGGCTGTATTTTTTTCGATCCTTCAGAATTCTTTTTTTCCAATTCCCCCATAATCTTGTCATGAAAAACATCACTCTCTACATTACATAGAAGAAAAATACTAATCCAATCTCCCCCAATTTTCTCCTAACCAAGTACCATCAACTCCATCCCCCCTCCCCACCCCCCCCCCCCCGAATCGCTAAAATTTTTATCACGGACTGTACACCGTAATGGGGTAGATGCATGCACCGATTGTGATGGCCCTTGAGGAGCGCCGCGGCTGGTGGGGATATAAAAAATGCGGTTAAGGGTGGGTACATTCGTAATAATTCCGAATAAAGTCGGGGATAAAAGTGGAGGGGTGTTGCCGCGTCCCCGCGATAATTCCCGTTTCTACGGGCTGGAAATTGGTTATGTGGCGGTAGATTTTATAAGGTGCGAAACGAGGGGAACGCGGGATAAAAAAAATCAACATGGCAGTGGCGCAGAGATGGCGGTCTCACGATTTCGCCGCGGATAACTCCGTTATCGCATTTAAATATCAAAACGCATTCGACTCGTTGAAACGGAATTATGAATATTCCGGGGACTCTCGCCTAAATAACGAACTAACGAGCCGAATTACGCCGCCGACTGGGTGACTTTATTACGGGGTATTTGCATGCCATCTTCGCCATGTTGCAAATTCGACTAAATGGTAATCTTGGGGAAAAATATGGGGCGGGGAGGAGGGGGTCGGGAGAATTCGTGTGGCTTTGTTCTTGATTAAGGTGTTTGTTAGGGGTAGCTTTTTGGGGGGAGGAGGAGTGTTTTTCTGTTGGGAATTGGGTTTATTTTTATGTTTGGGGGAAAATCTCAATTTGAGGTTAGGTTAGTATATTTTGTTTTCTAATTATATTGTGCTTAATGTTTGTGAAATGATAATTAATTGACTAAATGGTCATTTTAGGTGAAAAATAATAGGGGTGAGGGGGTTGGGGCTTCTTTCTTGATTAAACTGTCTGCTAGGGATGGTTTTTGGGGGGAGGGGTCGATTTTTAAATTATTATCTTTTGGTCATTGCGTTTTTTGATGTTTTGGGGCGAATTTATGTTTGAGGGTGAAGTTGGAATATAAATTCAAAAATTTTCTATGTGAAACTATTTTCGGAATTCTGAAAATATTTGCCATTATTCAATTTCGGTGGATAATTATAATTCTAACAGAATTTTCGGAATACTAAAAGTCTTTCTAGGATTTCTTGTATATTTTTAATCTTTCGAGTGCTACAATTTTCGAAATTTGTGGACTTCACACATTTTTTTCATTTCCGTATACTGTGATTTGAGAAACTGACAACTGTGACTATCAACAATTTTGAATTCAAAAATCAATAGTTTTTCGAATTTCGAAAATAGATTTTATGGAATAAGAAATTCACTTCATTGAATCCGAAAGTTTCACAATTTGTCAATATATATTTTTTATTTTATTTTCTCGAATTGAAGTCATTTTGCAACTGGAATTCAAAAATTTCACAACTTCAAATTTGAAATATGTAATGAGATCGTCATTTCGGTTTCGATTATTCACGAATAACTTCAAAATTTCGTAATACTGTTCAATTTGAATCAAACAATTTCACGTATTCAAAAGTTTACGTTTCAATATAGAATACGATCGAAAATTTTATGTTGCACCATAATTTCATTTTACGAAATAAATTGCAAAATCTTTGGATCCGATCTTTTGAATTTGATTGATGCCAAAATTTCGCATCAGTTGAACATTTGAGTTTTGGAAAAAATGATTTCGTCGCGTGATTAGGTCTGATTCCAAATTTTCAAATTTCTCCTCACAAACGTTCTAAGTTAGAACACTTTTAAGTTCCAAAATTGGAATTTAAAAGATTGCAAATTCAAAAACATTCCAATTCTTCTTTCATGTTTCAGGTTCCGGAAATGTCAACATTTTGGAAATTTTTAATTAGTCCAATTAACCATCATCGAGTCTGATTCTTTAATTTCCAAATATTCCGGATTTCAAGTTCTGTACTCATTAATTGATTGTGACACTAAAAAAATTGTGAATGTCAATGAAATTCATGAAAATATTATTATTTTTGGAGTCAACAAAAATTCATCGACAATTTCATGTAATTTCGAATTTTACATCAATTTTCCCAAAACCATGCATTTCACAGTAAACTTAATTTCCTGTAATGTTTTAACGAAAATAAAAATGTTTTTTCTCACTGTGTTTCGGAAAAAAAAGTTCCGAAATTGGGCGTATTCAAGTGCACCCCAGAGCATAAACCGAAACTGCAATTCAGAGTGAAAGAAAAGACGATGGAGGAAATACAGCTTATTATAACACAGGTTGTGTTACGCAGTATGAGTAATCCTCCCCGAATCGTGGCAAATTTCGAAAAACGTATTCTCATAGCACGAAACATACTTCGGAAACTTTTTTTCACTATCCAAATCGTTGCAAACAGACTATAAAATCACGAATGACAGCTAGTTCTCTCAATCAACGTTTTATCGTTCCAAAAAACTCAGCAAAACTCGAAAACTCCCAAAAATCAAAATAGGAGTTTTCTAGAGTCTCTAGACTTTGAAAAACCTTCAGAGTTTCTCCAAAAATTCCATCACATCTCAAGAATTTCTCCTGAATTTAAAAAATGACTCAGAAATACACGAAAAATTCAAAAATATCCAATCCCCCCCCCCCCTCCCCACACATTCCAAATTCCAAAAAAGTCGCATAATAAATTTACCCATCTGTCATGGACTCACAAAATCTCAAATTTACGTATTTTTTGGAATATTTCTCTCCATAAACGTTTTATTTCTCCGAAAAACTCTGCAAGGCTCGAAAACTCCCAAAAATCGGAATTTTTGCAAAATTTCAGAAACATCTCTGGACTTTCACAAATTTTCATAGTTTCTTCAAAAATTTCATCACATCTCAAAAATTTCTTTTAACATTCAAAAATGACTCAGAAACACACTAAAAATTGGAAAAAATCTATAAATCCCCCCTCCCCACACATTTCAAATTTTAAAAATTCGCATGACAAATTTCTTCATCTGCCATGGACTCACGAAATCTCGAATTTACGTGTTTTTGAAAATATCTCTCTCAATCAACGTTTAATTTCTCCAAAAAACTCTGCAAAGCTCGAAAACTACCAAAAATCCAAAGTTTTCCAAAATTCTGATAACGTCTTGAGACTTACAAAAACCTTCTAAGTTTCTCCCAAAATCCCATAACTTCTCGAAAATTTCTTCAACATTCCAAAAATGACTTAGAAATAAACATAAAAAAAAAACCTAAAAATCTCCCTCCCCCAATTCCAAATTCTGAAAATTCGCATAATGAATCTCTTTATCAGTCGCAAGCTCACAAAATCCACTCATTTTGAAAAATATCCCGCCAAATCCAAAACATCGTGAAATTCATGATTTAATCGACAAAAAGCCAAAGAAACCACTGAATCCTCATCTACCATAAAAAACACCACCTATCATGAAAAATCGTCAATTCTACGATATAAAAAAAATCACTGACCTGTATAAGTCATCACAATAAAATTATATCATCACAGAATTTCTCCTAAATTCCAAAAACGACGCAAAACTACACGAAACATTTAAAAAAATCCAA
>JAPYZK010005353.1:0-14439 GCA_030522785.1 Platygaster equestris
GTGAATGTTTTAAGTTTGGAGGATTTCGAGAATTTTAGAAGTTCGACATTTTTCAGAATTTGAAGCGTTTTGAAAATTTCGAAGTTTTAAAGTTTTAAGAATTCTGAAAATTCATAATATTTGCATAATTCTTAAAATTACTTTTAATTCACGAATTCTTAACATTTCGAGAAATTTAATAATTTGAAATGTTTTCAACATTTCAAGATTTTTAACAATTTTGAGAATTTTCAAAGTTTGAAGTATTTTAAAGATTTTGATCATTGGAATTTTGAAAATTTGAAGAATTTCAAAATTTTCGTGAATTTCAGAGATTTGTAAAAGTTTCAAAAATTCTGCAAATTCTCTATATTTTCACAATTTTTGAAATTACGAAAGTTTTACGAATTCTTCACATTTTAAGAAACTTGATAATTTGGAACATTTCAAGATTTTCAACAATTTAGAGAATTACGAAAATTTTTAGTATTTTGACCATTTTCAGAATTTCAAAAATTTTATAAAGTTTCGGAAATCTTGAGAATTGAGGCAGTTTTCATAATTCTTGAAAATTTAAAATTTCACGAGTTCATAAAATTTCTAGAAACTTTGGTTTAGTTAAAACATTTTAAACATATTTCACGATTTTCGACTATTTCGATGAATTTTAAAGTTGAGAGGATTTCGAAAATTTTTGAAACTTTCGAAATTTTCAGAATTCCGTAAATTTTTTAAATCAGGTATTTGAAGACATTTTAAAAAATCTGAAAATTGATAATACTTCTATTATTATTTTACGAATTTCTGAAACTTAGAGAATCTTGACCATTTTGAACATTTTTAACATTACAAGATTTTTCAACAATATCGCGAATTTTCAGAGTTCGGAATATTTTGAGAATCTCAAAAGTCTAGAGAATTTCGAAAATTTGAATAATTTCAAAAATTCCGGAAATTTCAGAGATTCCACAAAGTTCTGAATGTTCTGAGAATTTAGAAAACTTTCATAATTCTCGAATAAAACTTCACGTTTCAAACTTTCTAAATTAATTTCAAGTAAAAATCACCTTAGCCCCCCGAACGAAATTTCAGGCTACGTCCTTGGTTCAATCAAAAAATGGGATTCTGTGTATGGAAGAACGTGATTTTTTTCCTAATTTTCTATTCTACTCCTAAAGTTGTTTTCTGCTTCTGAAACTACCACAAATTGTCAAGTTCCAAAAATTCCCACAAACTGATTCCTAAAATTCCGCAAGTTTTCTCCTTCTGTACTCCACGTACAAAAACCCCCAAATGCTCGAATCTTATCTTCATCTCCTCAAACTTGATTCACAATAAAAGCTCAAAAAATCTCTTTTCGGAATAATCTCTCAAAAATCTCCCAGAATTAATCTCTCAAATACACACAAAAATCATCTCGAAACTCTTGCAGAAACTCATCAGTCATCACCCAACATCAAAGTAATTTCTCTACAAACACCGATTGCACAAAAGATACATAGCTCGATGATCTCACGAGCGAATATCATCAGCCTTAACTCAAAGTACCATCTTCCGGTACGGAAGCTAATCGCTCCCGAGCACATCGCGTCGTAAAAAGAAAAGCGAACGAGAAAGGAAAAAATGGCCTGCAAGACACCGAAGCATGCAAAAATAAGTAGCTCGACATTGTATCCGGAAGTATCAATGTCGAGTACCGCAAGGCCTTGAGTTGTATCGCGAGCGACAACACAGCGATCTCGCAATATTATTATATCGAATTATAATTGCGTCTTGGCGTAACGGGGGAATACATGTACTATCGCGTAACGCGCGGTTTCGCGAAGCGTGTTACGTGCCATTTTCCGTTACACCAAGCCGTCATCGATACGCAATGACGTTTTACCTGATTTGCAATGACGCACGCGCGATTCACCGCTTCCGCTTCCACTTCTTCAGGTCGTGACATCTCGTGCCCTTCGGGCCCTGTCACTCCGGCTTCCAGCAGTTTTCTTGTGTTCTGCAATAATAAAATTCATCCTTCAATCTTACCACTTGCGCAAAACCTAAATTTTCAAGTATTGTTGAACGATTTGGGCAGTCCCTATTAACTTGAAAAGAACCTAATTGGGTTCTTTTTGGCTCTAAAAAAGTCAGAATTCGTCGAAAATTCGAGCTTGTTCGATGAATTTCGTCAAATGATTAAAGAATTGTTCACTTTAGGGAACTAATTACGAGTAATTAGGTGAAAATTCATTCGATTAATAATGACTATATCAATGTCAATAAGAATAGCACGCTTGGTAGTCCGCTAGGTGGCCAATATTTACACACATTTACATTATCATTTTTCATGAATGTTTTTTGTCTTAACGTACGTAATTATTATTTTAATGTAGGTAACTCTGCGATTATTTAATAAAACTTACCTAACAAGCTTGGATTTTCCCGAATTTCGATCGTTCGTTTTTTCAAAAAACAAAAATAGAACCTCAAAGAACGCGAAAGGGTTCTTTTCAAGTTGATAGTGTCAGACATTTACTGAACAAGTAATCATGGAGGAAGCTACAAAAAACGAACTATAAATTACTTTTTATCATTCTAACCTCGAATTTGGAACTTTAGAACGTTTTCGAGCTTCTCACGATGAAAAATATAGTTTGCGCCTGTTTGCAACCGCCGATTTTGGCGATGCCGATTTTATCCCTCGCTTCCGGCTTGGGAAAAAAAAGCACGGCATCGCCAAAATCGACACTTGCCCCCAGGCACGAAATATACTATTACAACGCTCATCGACAGCTTAAATTGAGCTGTTGATGGTCAAAAATTGGTTTCGATATCGAAATAGATATTTTGTGTCAAGGACTTGAGGCGTGGATTTTCGGGCCAAGACGATGTATAAAGCCAAATCTCGTCTCGAGGCGCAGCCGAGGTTCAAGAGGCTTCATACATCGTCTCAGCCCAAAAAGCACGCCTCGGGTCCGAGGTGCAAACATAGTTTTTTGCAAAACACGCACTGAATAGGGACTTCCAGTCCCTAAAAGAGCGCATTGAAGACGTCCATTCGCGAACGGTGCACCACGAGCCTATAAATGTCAAAACATCGCGAGTCGAAAACGCGCATGCGCGTGGGTTAAAAGAATCAGTCCCTTAAGAGAAACTGTCCCTGTTTTTAGTGGACTTGAGGAACAAAAGTAGGACTTAAGGAACAGTTGTAGAACTTGAGGAACGATCATACGTACAATACCAAATTGCCGGTCGTAAATGGACGTCCTCAATGCGCTATTTCAGGGGCTCAATGCGTCTATTTCGTGCGTGTTTTGCAACAAAATAATTAAATCAGAAAAAAGTACTAGTTCACAAATAAAATGAAATTAATCTTACCTCAGCGATAATATCACCATTTTCGGCGTGCACCATAGCGATCGCTCCCAAACTTCGACAGACGTCGAAAATCTGGATGAGTTCTGGGTCCCTTACCATGTACTGATCTTTGTATGCCATGAACATTTTGAAACTGTTTATGCCACACTCTTGCACAAGGGTCGCCATTTCTTGTTTCATCTATACGATAAAGCCAATAAAAAACGTTTCATCAATTCATAAATCGCGTCGTTGAAAATAGAAACAGGATAAAAAATTACAAGGGATCACAGTGCCTGTTTTCTTTATCACTTTCATCTTTTCAGCTCGAAATAGACTTAACTAAATATTAGTTAGTCCGACGATCAGTGTTCTAAGCAAACATGAATGGAATCCTTGATTCGAGAAATGAGTAAACAATTGAAAATATCGATATCCGACAAAAACTGTGGATTATGAAAATCCGCAAAAGCGACAAATGTGAAAAATTTCCAATATTTTTTAAATGATTGAAAGCTCGACGAAAAAGCTCTCAAATTTTGAAATGTTCGCATCTAGTGAAATTGATTAAACATTTTCGCGAAATACTAAAAATCCACGTGTGATGCCTTTTTTTATACCTCTTGCTCTACTAACTAGAAACATTTAACGAGTGCACGGGCTATACTGGCATACGGTCTATACGTAATTCGCGGCTCTCGTTCGATTCTATGGATTTCCAGAAGATCGAAATTAACAAAAGCCCCGCTCAAAAATAGATTATTTGAGCCAACCGACCTAGTCGTACCACGTAGCACCGAATGCTCTCCAAGACTTCATTCCTCTAACATCTACATGTTACACAAAAATATACCGATCATTACGTAACGCCTAACTTTCTTTCCTGTATTGTAATCCTTTGCTCGAGATTGTTCTGCCGACACAAAAAGTGGTTCGTATAAAAAGTTTTCAACGGTACATATATATGGAATATTCCCAGCGTGATCTGAAAGTCTATGAGACGTATTCTTGCAGCTTACGAAATTGAACGACTTTACCTTTGTTTTAGAATAGATTAGTTTGCTGGAACCCAGTAAATCAGAGACGTCATAATGACGTTATTTGTGACATCAGAACGACCACCTTTGGTGACATTACACTGACGTCACTGTAACGTCATAATGACATCGCTGTGACTTCATAATAACATCACTGTGACGTCTTATTGACGTCACGCCGAAAAATTTTTACATTCAATCAAAAAATTCAGAATCGGCGTTTACATGCATTTTTCGTAATAATACATATTTTGGATTCAGATTTTCGTAGCATTCTGACATGACGTCACTGTGAAGTCACTGCAATGTCACCAAAGACGTCACGGTGACGTCACCAAAGGCGGCCGTTTTGACATCACAATGGTTGACTCTGGTTTACTGGGAATGATCACGTATTTTAATGTTTTTTCAAAATTATATCACGTATTCTAAAAATCTGAACTCGATTTACAGGATACTGAAAAACTGGCGAAGATGATGAATCTGAAGGAAACGCGCAGCGGAAACGAGCGCACTTTTCCCTGCTTCCTTTATCTTTTTTGATCTCGGAAAAGCGGAAACCTTGACGCGTGAAAATTCATGCGAGATCGGGGCGATAAAGCGCCACGTTAATTTACTTAGGACGATCTAGTTTGCGCGGGGTCATCGTTCGATGAAAATATGCTACGGGCTGCAAGCAAAGGGTTCGCACGGTTCATGTGGCGCGCTCCAAATCGGACCCTCTGCTCGGCCAAAGGCGATTAACATGCGGGGGGGGGGGGGGGGGGGCAAAACGGGGGGAGAGGGGAACAAGAAAGAACGGGCGCGCCGGCGGCCCCCGCGGCGCAAGATCGCGACCGAACAAATATTTCGCCAACTTTCTCTTTCCTAATACGACTGAACTCGTTCTGCTATACTGCATGCATTGCGGAAGATGAGCGTATTTGTATTCGGTTTTGCTGTGGAGAATAATTGTCCGTGTACTCTGTACTTATTTTTGAGTTTTTGATCGAATTTTCAGTCTTAAAACTTACCAGTTTCCCTGTCAAACAAGCATAATCGAATTCGTGCTGTAATAACCAAAATTGGTTAAATCCAAAGTTGTTTTTACCTTGGGGTTCCAGGATGTAACGCAAATGTGTAGACCGTAGTCGCAGCAGACTTTTTCGTCGGCCATTAGGCGATATCTATCATAAGCCTCGAGGAGGGTTTCATCCTTTTTCGGCAGGACGAAGTCGATAATTGTCGTCGTCCCACCGGCCACGGCCGCCTTGGTCCCTTGATAAAAATCGTCCGCTGTTCGGGCACCCTGAAAGTCGCATTCCAAATGCGTGTGCGGATCTATTCCTCCTGGCATTACGTACTTTCCGCGCGCATCGATAGTTCTGGTTCCTCCCGGTATTATCAGGTTTCTTCCAAGTTGCCTGTAAATGATCGAAAACACGATTTTTCCAGCTTGATCGACAATAAAAAACCGTCTACGGTTTCAGACGTATAATTTCCAGAAAAAATCCAAGTATAATAAATTAATTATTAATGTTTCCCCTAAGGTTGAAAGGAAACTGCTATTGAAGGCCATTCAATTTTTGATTCAAGATGGACAATTAAGTTGAATATTGCAACACTCGAAGTAACAGTTTCAACTTTTAACTCTCGAAAATTATAATTTTACGTCATGATTTTTTTTTTCAATAAATTACCTTGAAAATTATTTTGACAATGACCCTCCACCATGAACCATAATCCACCCTAGCCAGTTGAGGGTGACGTTTTTTCGTCGCCTTTTTTGAGAAACGTAAGATTTCTCAAACAAATCCAAATTTTTCAGAAATCTTAAACTTTCCAAATCTTTTGAAAAACTCAAATTTTTAAAATTTTTCGAGGAACTTGAAGTATTCGAAATTTTCGAACTATTTTATTTCGAACTCAATAAATTCTAAAAAAAATTTAGAATTCTTGTAATGTTTCAAGAAATTAAAATTTTCAAATGTTTCAAAAAAATTACAATTTTGAAATTAAGAACATACAATTTTGAAATCTTTCGAAAAACTTGAGTTTTTCATATTTTTCGAAGGATAGAAAATTTTACAAATTTCCGAAAAACTGGAAGATCGTCAAACTTTTGAAAAAACTTGAATTTTTTAAAAAACTCGAATTCTTAATTTTTCTTAGAAACTCAACATGTTTCGATTTTTGTGGAAAACATCAAATTTTCACAATAAAAATAAATCGAAATTTTCGATAGTTTCCAAAAACTAACAATTTTCAAAATTTTCATAGAACTCTAAATGTCAAATTTTTCGAAAAACCCAACATATTCAAATTTTCAGAAAAACTCGAAATTCGCAGATCTGTTGTAGAACTACAAATTTTCGAATTTCCGAAAAAATTAGAATTTTTCATTAAAATGGACTTAAAATTTACGAATGTTCCTAAAATCCAACAATAATTTTCAAAATTTTCGTAAAAACTCTAACATTGTACATTTCTCAGAAAACCTGATATTTTTAAATTCCAAAAAAACGTTACTGAATTTAAAAAATTTCTGAGAAACTCCGAGTTTTCAAATTTTTAGAAAACAAATTTTGCAAAAAACGATTAAAAATGCATACAATTATCCAAGATTGTATATGAGCATATTAAGATTGTACTAAATGCAAATACAATTTATTTTGTTTGAAAAACACCCTGAGATTTTTTTTATGATTTTACATTGAAAAGGAGAAACTCTAAACTATCATATCATCAAAATAAACCCTGCTTTATTCACATGCAATTTTAATACAAATCACTATAATACTAAACCGGTTTTTCGTACTTCCGAAAGTGAAATTTTCACTACAAAATCTGCGAAGCTATCTTGTATCCCGAACAATTCCAAATGAAAGAAAATATTTTTTTATCACTGGGGTGTAATGCCATGGATTCTTTACATCATTACATTTAGCATTCAAATATATGCTGAATTCTCGATTAGAAAGCTGAATATTGGGAAACAAAAATATGTATGGTCTTCAGAATATTGAAAAATGTCAATTTCTAGCATATTAATTCACTATAATCACAATAAACGGCATTTTTAATTTTAATAATTTATACGTCAAAATAATTAAAATTTTCGTTTTTCAACGAACGATGTTCTAATAAAATTAGAAAAAGGTGAATGCAAAAGTTGACTTGATCGATGTTACGTAAATTTTAGAAACTACGCAACTGTCCTTTTTTCTCTCACAGGAGTAGTGGTTTGGAAGAAGTGAGAGAGCAACAGTAAATAGTATCGCCAATCCCCGGTAAATTGGAATATTGAAATTGAATTTGATGCTCTATGAAACTATTTTTTATTCGAGTTGTGTCGAATATCATCTATTTTAAAAAATGAAAAAAAAATTCGACTCCGGTCACTTGAGCTTAGCACTCAAAAACTGTTGAAAGTTAGATTCGAACATAATAATTGATCCATAAAATCTGTACAGTTAGAAATAATTCTCTCCTTATGTAACATACAAAATGTTTCAATTTCTATCAACAGTTTTACTCAGGATTCGCATTTTTAATTACACTTGCGAAGTTGCAAAATGAAAACAAAAATTTCCTGAAAGTAAAATAAAATTTCAACGTGTACGATTTCATCATTCGAGCAAATCCCCAAACTAAAAGCAAACGATACTGGAAATTTCTTTCATCTTCATCAATTACCTCCCACTTCAAAAACCTCAAATTTTCATAAAAAAGTGAACCATCATTCCAGACTTGCGATAAACTTCCGATTTCGGAAAAAAATCATTAACTCAAAAACGCAAATCAAGCATTAGTAGTCAATACATTACAGTATTACACCCCACGCAAAGAAACGCGAGGAAGCGGTATTTCATGAATGATACACGGTCGCTTTCCGTGGGAGAAAAACACGCATTTTTTAACGGCACGTTGTAAAATTACAGTAATGGAGAGCACACGCAGCAACTATCTCATTGAACGCGACGTTTTATTACTACCAGTGTCTTATGTATACGACCGAGCGTAATTGCGCGCGTACTCACTTTATTATGCCATCCTCTATGTACACGTCACTGTCGGACATGCCATCCTCGTTGACGATCTTGCCGTTCTTTATCAGAAGCCGATTTTGGGCGCTCTGTAACACAAATTTTTAAATCTGTTGAAAATTTGAATAAAAAAAAAACAAAAAAAAACAATTCTAGACCGGAGGTACACAAAAGGAATTTTCGGTAATTTCCCAAAAAAAAGATGTGTTGTGTGTCTTAATATTTGGCTACCCTTATTTAGTTATTTTTTTTAGTTCACAACGCTATTAATATCTATTATTATTTTGGTAAGAATCGTGAAATATACCTCTTCGCTTTTCTTATCATTTCAAGTAATAACGAAATATTATTTGCTACTGTTCATGATTAGGAAACGTATTTCGTTATTTGAAATGAAAAACTTACAAAACGTATTTTTCTCAAAACATTATTAATTAATTTTATTTGAAATGTCAAGTTTACGAAAAGTATTCTTCTTCAAAACATTGTTAATCAATTTTACAGCTGAGCTTCGATCGAGTAAACTTCGATAGAGTGCTCTCTAATCTACCGTGAAGATCTCGGCAGCGATAAGGCTCCGAATTTCACAGTAGGGAGCGAATTCCAGAAGCCTGAAAAGTCATTAATGCTTGTCATTTTTGGGTTTGGGTCCCTCGAAGTTTCAACCTGATGGTGTTTCTACCCGTCTTATCGCTACTTCGATCGAGTATAATGTTTACTTAAGACTCCCGAGCCGAGCACTCGATCGACGTTCAGTTGTATTTAAAATGTCAAGTTGACGAAATGTATTCTTCTTCAAAACATCTTTAATTGATTATGAAATGTATTTCGTTCAACACTTGTTTTTTGTACGCAGTCGAAGTCACTGTGACGTCTCTGGTCTATAGGGATTGATTTCGAAGTTTTTAAGTGGTATTATTTTCAAATTCGGGGATAGAAGACGAAAGTAGATTTCAAAGGTTATTTTACACTCTGCAAGTTCTTTTTACGGTCACTCGGAGCCAATTAATTAATTAATTGGCTCCGAGTGACTGTGAAAATGAAACTCATTTAGATTCCAAAATTCTCTAACGATGTTATAATTATTCGAAAATTGAAAAACTTGAAAGATTAAATTCAACTTGGAATGAATTTAGACTTTAAAATTGTCCCATAATATAATATATACAAATGCCAAAATTTAGTGGTTCTAAAAATTGTCCCATAATATAATATACGAATGCTAAAATTTAGTGGTTCTAAAAATTGGTACAAAAATTCAAAATCTGGAAATTAAAAAAACTCATAAATTAGCAATTTCCATTTTCAAACGTTCAAAATTTGAAAATACAAGTTCAAAATGTTAATAAATTCAGAAGAGATACAAATTTGAAGATGTCAAAATGTAAAAATTCTAAAGTTGGACGAATTGGACGCACCAAATTTAAAAATTCAAAAAGCATGAAATTGTCATTGAAAAATTGGAAAATTATTCGAAATCACATCTCTATTGTGGAGTACGTTCGGCATTTGTTTTTTCACCTTGTCCCGTTTCAGAGATGATATTCTATAAACAATAATTTCTATGTATATGTATAAAAAGTGGAGCACACAATTTTTCCTGAATTTCAAGTTCTATAAAAAGTCTCATTCCAATATAAAAAATACGTGAAAGAAGTATCCATGAATAAGATAAATGGTCATGTGTCAACGGATACTGAACACTGACGTGTAGTGACAAAATATTTGTCCCAGACTATAAATAAAAAAAAAATACAACGTTATTTTTCGAGCTCTTCTTTTTGAGTTCTTTTCGAGTTACAGGAATGCCAGGGCTTTTAAAAATTATCGCGTGCGAAGGTTTCTATTATTAGAATCGTCGCGGCTGCAAATACATATTACATATAGCCGGCAATGAACGCGCGAAGATGTATGGTCTAGTGCACCCTAGCTCGTACGTGGAAATTGATCGGTTGCAGCATGCGACACACATGTCCCGAATTTCAAGCGCTCTCGTTTAGTCAATAAAAAAATAATGGATCATTAAAAAATTTAACTGCTTTCATTGATAAACAAATTTATACTGTGTTTAGAATGTATTCTGCTGCACAGGGTAAAGGATCTATGAGTAAGAAATGAGAACATTATAACTCTGAAAACTCCTTCCAAAGTCCTTCGTGTCTTATGAGGCACCGTATGAGGCACGTTTTATAAATTTCCGGGAAAGTTATAAGGTTTTTCAGAAAAAACCTCATAAGTGATCGTTGTGCCAAAATTTTTGAATTTTTAAATTTCGTGTAGTCTCACGTAGGGTAATTGAGGGAGAGTTCGGACACTCTGCCCCCCTCCGACTGTGTGAGGCCGATTTGTTTTTTAATTACAGTGTAATTAAAATATTAATGATTAATGTCAAAGTGTATATTTCGATGTCTACTCAATTTTATATAACATTCTGACAACTTAAACAATTTTTTTTCAAGGTGTCTGAACTATACCTCCAAAATTTTAAGGGACTAATTATCAACTTTTTAAAAAATGTGCAAGGTTATTATTAAACAATTAGAAGTATTATTTTAACTCCAAGAGTTCGTTCTAAAGGGTTTAGATAAAGAATTAGAATTGAAAACGTATTACTATTTTCATTTTTGCGACTGTGACAGCGATTCCGAAAAAAGTGTCCTAACTCTCCCTCACTTACCCTATTGGAAAACTTTGGGAAGCTCAAGAAAATTAATGATTAGAAATCATTTAGAAACGCCAAAAATTTACGAACAGAATATTCGAGAAATTTTTAAGGGCTCTTAGAATCCTTAAAAAAATCAAATTTGTAAAACATTGATAAATTCGCGAAAATGTATGAAAATATACAAAAAGTGTATTACAGTCATTGAAAGACAGTCAATGATTTGGAGTTATGGCGAATATTTTCGCGAATGACGAAAAACTGTTGTAGAAATGTATTGCAAGTTTGAGTTTTCTCAACAGTAAGTAACTGAATGAGCAACATTTGTTTATCATTTTACGAAAATTTACAGAGACGTTACAAAGAATACGTATTCAAAATTACGAAAATTCCCAATGATTCGCCGAAGATTCACTGAAACTGAAAAAATTTTGGATAATCCTTGAAAATTAACGAAAATTTCAAAATTGTTACAAACACAAAAATTACCCAAGTACAAGTTAGATACAAAAATTAGACAACCGCTTCGGTGGTCAAGCAGACCAATAATTATTGTCAAGATCGAAAATTTATCAAGTTTTGACATTTTTACAGTTCTAGAAATTTCGCAAGTTTTGAAGTGCTCGAATATTTTGAAGTTATGAAGCCTAGGATTTTAGAAATTTGAGAAGTTTTTTAAGTGTCGGAATTTTGAAGTTCTGAAAATTCCCAGGAACTTGGAAGTTTTTAAGAATTTTAAAGATGAGAAATTATCAAGTTCCGACATTTTTGAATTTCTGGGAATTCCGCATACTTTCAAGTATTTTGAAGTTTTTAAGCAAAGAAATGCCAAAATTTTTGACATTTCAAGATTTTGAAGTTTCGAAGTTGTAAAGTTTCGAAATTTCCAAAATTTCGCTATTTTATGGAATTGTGAAGTTTTGAGGAATTATGAAGTACTGAAGTCTGAAAAGTTTCGGAAATTTTGTGAGTTTCAAAAATGTTGGAATTTCGAACTTTCCGAAAATGCCCAAGAACTTCGAAGTTTTTGATAATTTTAAAGATTACAGGTAATTGAAAATTGACATGTTCAAAGTTTGACATTGCTGAGAATAATGACTCCCAACTTAAAAATCATGACTCCCAAATTAGGAGTCATGTGGGAGTCGACCCCCATAACTCCCATTTATCAGACAGTAAATCGTCCCTCGCTCAACACTGAATATTTCAAAGTTTCAGAACTTGCAAGAAACAACAACCCCCATATTAAAAATCCGCGACAAGGGAAAAAATCGTAATTCAATAAAGCCTTATCGCCGCGAAACACTATTTCTTATCTCATACGATAGCTAACGGCGGCAAATCTATTTTCGCGTCGGGAAAACGAACTCGCATGCGGGAAAAACGGGAATGGCATTTAAAACAAGATCAGGGACTCCGCGGGTATCTGTGCCAGCGCGGATAATTCACGTGGGCGCGATACCTCGCTGACAATGCGAGTACGGAAAATACCGCGTGCTAATAGCTCGCGATTCTCGCTATCTAAAGACCCGCATGCGCGCGATTACACAATGGGATGCGTTATTTACCACGTTCGTGCGAAACGCTCGGAAAAAAAATAACAAAAAAAGTCACGACGCGCGCACGCTCTATTTCGCCTCCGTAAATGAGTGCCCGGGCCCCGGAAACGCACCTGATTAGCACCCTGCGCTTCGGAATTATCGCGAGATTTACCGTTTTTTTCTACTCGGATACCTTGTTTTCGCGATGTGTTTAATGCGATGAGATAAGAGTGATAATTGGGAATGATGATATGATACACTGATGCAAGGACGTAGCCAGAAATTTCGTTTGGGGAGGAGGGGGGGGGGGGTTAAGGTGATTTTCGCTCTTGTAAAAATTAATTCAGCAAGTTCAAAAAGTGAAGATTTATCAGAAAATTATGAAAATTTTCGGAATTTTCAGAACTTTTTGAAATCTCTAAAATTTCGACAATTTTTGTAATTCTTTAAATTGTCGAAATTATCTGGACTTTTTAAAGTGTCGAAATTATCTGAAGTTTTTAAATTCTCCGAATACTTCTAACTTCGGAATTCGGGAAATTGTTGAAGATCTTGAAATGTTGACAATGTTCAAAATGATCAAGTTTCTCAAAGTTTCAGAAATTCGTAAAATTTGCGAAATTTCAATAATTATGCATTTATTGTAAATTTTCAGAATTTTTGGAACTTTTTCAAATATCTGAAACGTCCAAAATTTTAAAAATTCCAAAAAGTTAACAGTTTTTGAAACCCTCTAAACTTTGAAATGTCTCAAAATAGTCGCAAATCTTAAAATATGATAAAAATGTTCCAACAAAACAAAAGTTTCTCGAAATTTTAGAAATTCATAAAATTCTGAAAATTTCAAGAATTATAAAAACTGCCTTAATTCTTAAGATTTTCGAAACTGTTTAAATTACTGAAATTTCTGACATGTTTGAAATTCTGATAATTGTTGAAATACTAAAAACTTCCGAAATTCTCTAAATTGTTGAAAATCTTGAAATGTTCCAAATTATCAACTTTTTCGAAATGTGAAGAATTCGTAAAATTTTCGTAATTTGAAGAATTATAAAAATATTGCAAATTTTCAGAATTTTCGAAACTTTTACAAATCTCTGAAATTAACTAAAATTTGAAAATTCTTGAGATTTTCAAAATTCCAATAACTTCCAAAATCCTCAAAAAACTCTAAACTTTAAAAATTCTCAAAATTGTTAAAAATCTTGAAATGTTGAAATTTTTTAAAATTTTCGAACTTCTAAAATCTTCTAAAATTCTCAAAATTCCAAATAATTATTAAATTAATTGTTTTTATTCGTTATTCAACACAATAAGTTCGGAGAAGTTATGATTGCGAATGATGTTTTCATAATTAAATGTGGGTTTAATCATGAGACGATCATCACTATAACTTGAGATTAAATCATTAATAACGTACAAAAAATGATAACCTAATTAGACGTTTGTATAATTACGATCAAGTTTTCATTATGAAATTTCATTATTAGAGATTGCGACGCAGTTCAATAATATTGTTAAAAAACTCGTTTTCGGAATGAAATGAGTGATCATTTACAAAACATTTTCACCATGCACAACCAATCAAAATTTATATGGGTTGGGCAACTTTTTGTTAACCAATTAAACATCATTGAGAACTTGTCGAATAAAAATAAGAATAAAAATGAAAATTACTCACATATATATTAATTATTAGAGCCGCGGTAGCGCAGTGGTCAAGCCACCAAGCTGCCAGGCTCAAGGATGCGGGTTTCAAATCCTGGCGGGGTCAGATTTTTTTCTGTAGCTTTTCTGCTCAGAAAAATTCTCTGATTGCCAATAGACAATTCGAACTCACATCCGAGCTATAC
>JAPYZK010005360.1:0-15661 GCA_030522785.1 Platygaster equestris
CATATATTTTTTTAACTTAGTGTAATAAAAATAATCAAATATTTGAATCAATTTGGATTAATTTTTGATTTATGTATGGAATTGAAAATTTTCGCGATTGATTAAATTTTTTTAGGAGTCGTGATTGATTTATAATAACTGGAGAGACTCAATCCAAGTTGCCGCGTTTTTCTGAGTCGGCTTCGTTTTGAGAAAAACTCGCATTCCGAAGAAAGCCTTCGATTTTCATCCAATTTTTTATAATTTCTCTACATTTTTGTATTATCCACTAAGTAATAATTTTGAATGTTCCAACAATTTTCCCAGATACTGCAACATTATCTGAAACTCTTCCCAAGATGAAGCGTCCAATTCTTCAGTGATATGGAATTGTTTAATATTTTAAACAACTCGCTCGTTTTGTGATATTCTTATTTCATTCTTGGAAAGTAATGAGCTCTCAATATCGTTAAATCCAATAAAATTGAGAAATGCTTGAGTAATAATCAAGTATTAAAGATTTGAATGTGTTCCCATGGATGCATAAAAGTTGATGTGAACAAAGCCAAAAGTATACAAACATACTCGATATCGCATTCTGGGAACTAGATGAAAACTTTTCGTGCGGAGGAACTCGCCAAAAACGCCTCGAATTTACATTTCCTGCCACGTACAATTCGAGACGTTCGACAGCAACTGTTTCAAGCCACAGCCTGCCAGTGCATCGGCGAAAGTTAACTACTTTCAAATGGAAATTACAAGTTTCGACAACTTCCGGTATCAGCGGAAACCATCGATTGACGAGGCTTCCAACCTTCCCTGCGAATTTCTCGTTACGATTTTTCGTGCAAATAAACATAGCCGCTGTAATTCGTGTTGCCTCGATTGTTCTGAAAGAGATTCGAAAAAGTGCGACGGAAAATACATACATCAACAATATATATAATGCATCTTCTTCCCTGGGAAGTAAATTTGCCCGCAGGAGAGAACTTTCGGTAGAGTAATTGGAACAAGAAAAGTATACTTGATAAACTTGTGCCAAAATTAAATGATGATAATTGTTCATAATTTCATTGTAAATTTGTCGTTGAATAGTTGTACAATTTCCTATTGCCATCAGAGTTACACGGGAATTGCACCTTTTTATATCTAAATTCAGAGTACTTATTTTATGACAATCACGTTAGCTACTATTACGTAGAAAAATGTTAATTTTTATAATATCATCAAGTCAGTGTTTCTTGAGCAAGCAAATGCTCAATCCCATGAACAGCAAGTCACTCCTCTCATCTTTGTTTACCCCTTTTCTCACCAGGTATCGACGGCAGCGTACATATTTCACAAATGACGAAATGAGAGACTTCCGTTGAAGCAACCCCCATTATAATTTGTTTGATTTCTCTTTCTGTACTGGAATACGACGAGTTTCCAGACGATCGCAACGTAGCTGCAGATGCTGCATCGGCGGCTACTGTACTTGAAGTATATTATCGATACATTGTTGTTATATTTCGCTGCCATTATCTTCGATCTCACGGCCCAGATTGACTCACGAACGCCCCGAGAAAACCGGGTCCGTGTAATGACGATTATGAATTTTTTTCTTTTTTTGTAATCGCGCTTGGCTTTCATTGAAGGCGCACGTCGAGTCAGTCGAGTGTCGCGCGCGTTTACTGTCACGTATGTCACGCTCGTTTGAACATTTATTTCAAGCCCGAACTGGGTTAACATTAAAAAATGACGCTAGAAGTTTAAATAATCATGTCAAGTCGAAATAAAGACTGTATTTTCAAAATCGCTCGATGTTATTGATCGTTCTCCATTTTTTACATATACTTGGAGTTGGTCGAGTGAAATTTTCGAGTTTTTGATACTGCTGCCCATTCTCATCCGTTTGTAAATTTTTTAAGAGGTTACGCCGCCTTGGGGATCGAAAAATATTGCCTTAATTCATGATTTTTTTTTTTTTTTTTTTTTTTTTTTTTTTTTGAGGAAAAGTATACAGAGCGAAAGAGACCTTTTTACAGGGTTTCAATAAGCATACATTAAAGCATTAAAAAATTTTTTTCAAGCCGTTTCATGGAAAATTGGAATCACTATAGTCTTTTTTGCAAGGTCTCTCTTTCAATTCGAGTACAACTGGTACAGGGTGTAGCGACCAAAATTTTTATCCCGATGCAACAGACAAAACTTCATCGCTAATGATAATGTACCAGCTATGTCAAATCATAGGGATTTGCTCAAATATAAATTAATTATTCAATTACAAACATTTGAAAAAAACGCACTTTTTTACCCATGTTTTTTAATACATAAGTTGTTATAGAAAAAAAAGTATTTGTTATATCGAAAAAATCCTACGATGGAACCAAGAAAATCTTATCACAAACATTTTGGTATAAAAAACAACGAAATCGGTCGAAAATTTCAAGAGATACATCCTGTACCGTTTAAAAAAACCGTATTTCGAGAAAAATGCGTTTGCAGTTTCTGTTACACGTTTACGAATGCTAAGAGTCACTTTATTGAAGCGGCTAGAAAAGCACTGTCACTGTCGAACTTATACATACATATTCATACTTTTCGTGATCCTGAGACTATAGAGAAACTTTTGAGCCAATTAAAAAAAACACACAATTTTCTGAAAGTTCAAAGGTGGCGCTAACCCTTTGACTCGAAATTTCGAAAAAAATACTGTGTAACCGCTCGGAAATTGGGAAATGAGAAAATCCGGATCGATTTTGTTCTCGGATCGGATCGCTTTGAGGAGTAGCTCCGAACCCCTTATTTGTACAAGGTGTCTTATAAGATATGAAGAACCTTATAAATAAAACAGAATTTGTGAAATCTTGAAAGGTTCAAAGATACAACCGTTGATCGAGGGCTTGGTCACATGCATGTTAGATACTGTTCGAGTCCATCCTGAATATTGTCGAAAAAAAGAGATATAGAGAAAGGAAGGGGAGGGTGGGTTGCCAATTTCCGTGCTTGGAAATGGCGAATCGCGCATGCAGAATCGCGTGACGGAAGCTGCGATCAGTTTCCAATGCGTGCGAGCGCGGCGAAAACGCGCTGTTAGCGACGTCGAATTTGGGGTTGCATCGGGATCCCGAGGATGTAGTAATTACTGTACCTCGAGTTGCCTCGAGTCTGCTCGAGTCTCCGAGCAGCGAGCTGCAGTCCGAGCAGTGTCTCGCCACAGACGGATGAGCGAGCGGACGGACGTACACCGCAGCCGCAAAACGGATACGCCCCTCGCGTTACACATATGTTACAACAACAACAACCCCACACCCCAATTTCATTTGCGTGGAAGACGATCTTGTGGGAAACGAGCCTGGCCCTTTGTCCCGCCGATTTCTGGCTCGATCTCGCGTTGCGCGCATTAAGCACACTCGCTCATTGACGCGACGATTTGACTCAACCAGCTTTTTTCCCTTGTACTTTCGGAATCCAAAATGTTTGAGGATCCAGATATTTTATACATCATTCCCGAGATTGACTTGAGCGCGTGCCATTAGGGCAGCATCGTCGGTCGCGAGAGTAAGATGGCTCAAGCCCGAATAGGCGGCAACCCGCGGCATTACCGGCAAGACACAATAATATTACAATAATCCAATGTCCAATATTATCGGGAGCCGTGTGTGTGGTCGCCGCGGGATATATGGCCCTTTCCCACCCACGGGAAAAGCCAAAGCATGCACCTGTTAATCATCATCCTCGATTATAAAATTATTAATATTCGGATAGTAATTACAGGCGTGTTTCGCAATCCGTGTGCACCCACGTAAAACGCGGACGTTATACGATACTCTACCTACTGCAATGTACGCCGCGCGAGAGCGCGCCTGCTATGAGCCTCGCTATGTATAAGGCAGGGCCATCGGAAATTCATAAATCATTAGTTTGCGGTGGAAGAGACTTTGGCACTCGTCGGAAACGAAATAATTGCAGAAACATCTTGGCCGCGTTCTTTTGTACTTTTTGGCATCGCGTGCGAGTGGGCATGAAAATAATACAGCACCGGGGGCCCGGAATCCCCGGGTCGCTTATGTTTATGGCAATCGACGTAATCTATCATTACATTTACTTTTAATAAAAGTGTACGCGCTTTTTCAAGGAAGTGGAGGGCAAAAAGAGCCCTTTCGGGTTTTTCTTCTTTTCTTCCTTCTTCCTTTCCTTTCCTTCTTTTTCGATGTGTAGCAGGGGTAAAAGGAAAGAGGGGGGTTGGCAAAGATGGGAGTAGGGAAATGAGGAGAAGCGGGCTGCATGACCTATGATCCGGTGTGCGATTTCAATGACAATGAGTGATTTATCCGGAGAGACTTTTTTGAGAAAGAGCTAAAGATGTAGAAGGTTTTTGCAGGTCGTTCGGGTCATCGGGTAACCTGCACCGTTTCAGCATAATATTATGACATTGCGGTGAAGCATATATTAGACTTTCATCAACAATGGTTGATTTAGGGTGCAGTTATCGATTAAGTGATCATCATCGAAATAGACTGATGTATTTTTGTTTGCTTATTGACGAACGTTGAAAATGTTAGGGAATGAGGAACAGTAGGAATAATTACACGGATAATCCCTGATGGACGACATGCACCAAAATAATAAAATACGTATCCATTTTCGTAATCAGGTGTAGTCGAATCACGAAATTCAAAGTTGGACCCGATTTTCGTCGCACGCTGAATCGATAAATGTGAATTGATTGAAATTGTATTTATGTCGACTACATTTCATACTCTTTTTTCCCCTTTCCTGCAGCAGTATAATTGACATTAATTAACGGCGGTTATAGTAGTTGCTCGTAAAGGAAAAAAATAAAGCGCAGTTTCTTCATTTTAATTCATGCTGAAATTTAATGGGACAGTAAAATCAATCAATAAGAATGGTTTATATATATATATACTATACGATATTATGTTGGCCCTGCACTCTGCAGTCGAGTGGGTGCGATGCAGTAATTTCGTGAGTGCCGTGTTTGCCTTACTCCGCGGCGGGCCCGTAATCAGTGTAAATCAGGGGACGCGTAAATCACACCCGGTTGCGCTAACAGAATTCACAACGGGCGAGGCACAAGACTTGCATCACTTGTTACGTTTGTTACCAAGTACAATGCCGATTTATCTCCCGGCAGCGAAAGGAAGGTAAACGATGCGAGCCGCTGCAGCCGTTGAGGAATATTTATCGCGCGAGCGCATCGCTTTTATTTTTCAACTCTATTAGAAACACTCAAAACCGTATATCCTATCAGCTATCCAGTGTATATTACAGATCAGTGCATGCCATGTACTTCATGTTCTAAGACCTAACGTGATAGAAATAGCGCCAAATTCAAACTTCTAATTCAAAATATCGATCCCGCTATAAATGCAATATTACGAAAAATCAGCAGATTCCGTGAATCTGCAGACACGCGGTGCCCCGCGAGTCAGTGAATTTCGAAATCAAATTAAAGGGTATATCATTATTATGTAATAGGATTCAATCGGGAGCTAGGGAATACGTATATATCATATTATATACATTAATACATGCAGATCAGCCGGCGGACGCGAGCCATGGCAAATTGGCTCGCAAGGCGCGTTTAAGAGCGAACCGTCATCGCGCTCCGCCGCCTTTCCTCATCTTCGCGTCATCTTCTCCAGTCCAGGCCCTTTTATCATACTTTTTTCCGCCCGGGCCCGTCGTATTCCTGCACCTCACGCGGCCCTCCGGGCGAGCATGAATGGACGCGGCCGAATCATAAATTCCGCCCGGTAATGTAACGTCCAGCGCGATTATTTACCGATACTTACGGGCTTACGGGCCTCACGAGCCCATCGCCTCGCGTTTTTCGACGACGACACTTCCGGCCGGGGCATTTTTTTGAAGCCTCATTTATAATCGTCTTTGACAGCGCCGATTCGGGCCCAATCAACGCCTCTTGCCTGCAGTCTCAGCCTGCAGTCTCGCCTGCAGACCCGGCACTTTAATAGCGTGATTACCGGAGGATTAAAAGAGAGCTTGTTTTCATGGCGCGACCTTCCTTCTTTTTGTCAAGGCGAGGGAAAGCCAGGGCTTAAGCGGAGAAATCGACGTTCATGCCTACATAGCTGTTTTCACTTATACTTGCAGACGTATTATATTATTTTGCCACGCCTGTGCATATTTACCATAGTAATTATGGCGCGCCATGAACAAAATAGTAATTTTCCTATGTTTCACGCAAAATTACATGATACACGTATTATATTTCTCAAGTCCATCAACTCGTTCGAAATCCCACGCACAATCAATGGCCTTAATGAAATAAAAACCGTAAAAGCCACACAACAAAACGATCCCCGTGCAATCCTAATATGTCTGCTCCAACCAAAGCGAATCGGGATTGCTCGGAATTTCGATTACTATTGGACGCGTTACGATTCGTAGCCAAAAAGCCTTGCGAACGAAAGCCCGGTATTCCCACGCATAATACCAATATGTATATGCGTCCCGCGATCATAATAATATATTGAGAGGAATTTTTTCATAATCGCGAGACTCGTCGCGTATGAGGCGCGCGTATATCGCGTGAAAAGAGTATGGCGCGCGCATTTTGATAAAAACGCATCGGCCTCCAGAAGCCCAGAGAAGATGAGAAGCGCGTTTATGGGATGCGCGATATCCTGCAATAGCTCGCGTGAAAAGGTGCAGCAGCAGCGCTCGGATGAAAAGGAGCTAGGTCGCGGATAAAAGTGACGAAACAGAGATTCGCCGGGGAGGCTGCGGGATAATACAAGTGCGAGGTACCTCTCGTCGCGATTAATGAGCGGTGTTTGTTGTTAATTGCTGCCGCCATCGCACCATTAGGTTGGCATCTCTTATTCCCTCGCATTGCCGAGAGCGCGGCGCATGTTAATGATCGCCTGCCATCATCGCGGCCTTCATCTTTTCCACCTCATTTGCGGCGGAAGAAACGGGGGCGGCGAAGCTTCGGAGCCTCACCCCGAGTCGACTCATCTCGCGGATTTTCAAGGGTCGCCTGCACGCCGAGTAACTATACGTTTGGGTTCTTGCAGTCCTACTCCATTCGTGAGGGACAAAGAGCTTATGCGCGCAAGTTGGATTCGTCGCGTTTCTATATTATATCTGCAGCGTGTCTGGCTGCATGATCGTCGATGACATTTTCGCATATACATGTAACATATATGTACGAAAACTTGTACGTTTATGTACGTACGATCAGATGCAGCTCGAGGACCAGTACTAACACTTTTTCTCACTCTCTCGACTCTTTTCGTACGTACACTTACGGCAATACTTATCCCTCAACTTTTCAGGGTCTTCTAGACCACAAATACATATATATTTTTCATGCATCATTCAAGCTACAAATGTTGATGGCGAGGGGCGATTCACTCTGGGAGTCAACTTGGGAATCAAACTGGGAGTCATGACTCCAGTGACTCCCATAATGGGAGTCATGGGCAGGGCCTTTTCTAGGTTTTGCGGGGCCTGGGGTAAAGATTTTTGGCGGGGCTTCTCGATTAAATGTTTCAATGGATAATAAATTCGAATTTTAGGTTTCGGAAATATTAGGAGTTCTGAAAATATTGGAATATAGAAGTTTAAGACTTTGCACTATTGGAAATTATCGAGTTTTGACATTTTTGAAGGTCAAAACTCAAGGTTTTGAAATAAGGTCTGGAAATTTTGCAGCTTTTAAAGTTTGTACGTATTTTAAAGTTTTGAAGTCTACAAATTTTGGAATTCCCGCAATTTTAGAACTTTGGAATTTAAAAATTATTGAGTTTTGGAATTTATAAAGCTTTGAAACTTTGAATTTTCGAAGAATTCTAAATTTCGAAAGTTTTAGAGGTTTCGAAAATTTTACAAGTTTTTAAAATGTTGGAAAATAGAATTTTTTGTGAATGTTTCAAAACTTTGAAATTTTAGAATTTTCAAGATTGAAAATTATCAAATTTTGACATTTTTATAGTTCTGGAAATTTCGCGAGTTTCGAAGTGCTCGAATATTTTGGAGTTATGAAGCCTAGAAATTTCGAAATTTTGGAAGTTTTTCAAATGTCGGAATTTTGAAGTTTTCGAGAATTGCCAAGAACTTGGGAGTTTTCAAGAATAATAATTTCAATGATGAAATTACTAATAGATTGATGATAAATTATTATTATTAAGTTTCGACATTTTCAAAGCTCTGGGAATTAGCCAGATTTTCAAGCAATTTAAAGTTTTTAAGCAAAGAAATTCAAAAATTTTTGACTTAAAGACTTTGAAGTTTGGAAGTTGTAAAGTTTCGAAATTTTTAAAGTTCTGTAACTTTCAAAGCTTCAGAAATTTCGGAATTTCATGGAATACCGAAGTTTTGGGGAATCATCAAGGACTGAAGTTTCATAAGTCAAGAAAATTTTGTAAGTTCTAAAAACGTTGAAATTTCTAAAATGCCCAAAAATTCTAAAGATTGCAGATAATTGAGTTTTGACATGTTTTAATTTTCATAAATTTCGCGATTCTTGCAGTTTTTACGTATTCTAAAGTTCGAGAGACCAGACATTTCGAAATTTGTGAAATCTCACGATTTTGAAGTTTTTAACTATTTACAATTTTAATGGTTTTGAATTTTGGGAATTTTTAAAATTTTGCAACTGTCTGACATTCTATAAATTCGAAAAATTGCGGAATTTCAGAAATTTCTGGATTGCCATATTTCTGGTGTATTTACGAAGAATTTTCAAATACCCATTTAAATTCCGACTATCCAGAAGTTTATTTTTGTAATGTGTACATTTTTTGCATATTTTTTTCCTAGTTTCTATTTTTTTAATCATTTTGGTTGATGGTTCAAAATTGCACCAGCATTTATTACATATCATAATACATCGAAATTACATATGAAATTCTTATTTTTCTTGCAGACTATAATTCATGGAGAGTGCAGCCAACGTGAAAGGTACGTGGATCATCCTCGAACAATGTTTGTTTTCAATCTGACGTAGTTTTCTTCATTTATCTAGCCAAATATTCGTCAGCTCGAAATTATATATTTGCTCTAGCGAATAATCGCGTATATTATCCTTTAACGAAAACTGTGGGTTATTCCATGTTTTTCGAAACATGGGAGTTGGTGCTTCATCAGCATCATGCGAAAATTCCATCGCGTTAACAATCCTGACAAAACCTGCCCCGGGGGGGTCAATGGCGTTTCGATAATGGACAATTTGAGGCGTGATTTATGTGTTTGCATATTGAAACTCGCCTCATTAAACTCTCCCATAACTCGGCAGCCCCCTGAAACTTTTGACGTGGCCGATCTAAAAAGTCGCTACCGTGTGGAAGGCGCGAAACGAAGCCGAGCAAAAAGTCCGGGACATGCGAGATGAATCCCGATCACGCACGCTCCTCCATGCATCATCGTCCTCTTTTCGCGGCGCAACCGGTAATTGAAAATCGTGTACTCTGAAAATAATTCCCGAAATATCAAGACTGACGGGCAATTATTATTTATTCTTTTACTATTACGCGCACGCGAATTGGCGGCTTTGATTAAAAATCTCAACTGTCGTCGATTTCTCGTCGAATAAGCAATCGATTCATTCGTTTTCGACTATTTCGAGTGCACTCACTCATTTCATTCATACTGCACCATTTTACCTTTGGTGACGATCGATCCGCATCAATAACTATTATAGTCGTATAGTAATAATAAATGAACAATTATCAAACTTGGCACAGTTTAAAACAATTTTTTTCGAATTTTTGAAATCATAAGTTTTTTTTTCAATCGCGCCAACATCATTTCTACAGTATTTTTTTTTTATACATATATTATTTTTCATTCGAGGGGCGATTCGCTCTCCGATAAATGGGAGTCATGGGAGTTGACTCCCACATGACTCCCAATTTGGGAGTCATGCTTCCCAAGTCGGGAGTCATGATTCCCAGCGATGACAAACTTTAAACATGTCAAAACTCAATTACGTGTAATCTTTGGAATTTTCAAAAACTTTAAAGTTCTTGGACATTTTCGAAAACTTCGAAATTCCAACATTTGTAAAACTCACAAAATTTTCAAAACTTTTAAAACTTCAGTACTTTATAATTCCTACAAACGTCAGAATTCCATGAAATTCCGAAATTTTCAAAGCTTTGAAAGTTCCAAAATTTTGAAAATTTTCAAAATTCACAACTTCGAAACATCAAAAACTTAAAATGGTAAAAAATTTGAAATTTCTTTGCTTAAAAACTGCAGAATACTTGAAAGTATGCGGAATTCCTAGAATTTTGAAAATGTTGAAACTTAATAATTTTTTATCTTTTGGATTCTTCAAAAGTTCCAAGTTCTTGGAAATTCTCTAAAACTTCAAAATTTCGACGTTTGAAAAACTTCTCAAATTTCGAAAATTCTAGTCTTAATAACTTCAAAATATTAGAGCACTCCAAAACTTGCGAAATTTCCAGAACTGTAAAAATGCCGAAACTTGATAATTTTTTAAGATTGAAAATTGGGGGGGGGGGGGGCTAAGGAGATTTTCACTCAAAATTAATTCAACAAGTTCAAAAAGTAAAGTTTTCTCAGAGAATTATGTAAATTTTTTAAATTCTCAGAATTTTTAAAACGTTTTGAAATGTCTGAAATTTCCGAAATTTTTTAGATCCTTAAAATTCTAAGAATTCTCTGGACTTCTGAAATTCTCAAAATACTCAAAACTTTGAAAATTCGCGAAATTGTTGGAAATCTTGGAATGTTCAAAATGATCAAATAATTTGCAATCTTGAAAATTATAAAATTTCAAAGTTTTTGAACATTCTTGAAAAATTCGAAATTCCAACATTTCAAAAACTTGTAAAATTTTCGAAACTTCCAAAACTGCGAAACTTTATAATTTTTCGAAAATCACAAATTCCGAAGCTTTATAAGTTCCAAAATTTCATCATTCCGAAATTTCAAAGTTCTAAAATTTCAAAAATTTCGAAATTTCTAGACTTAAAAACTTTAAAATAATACAAAGTTCAAAAATTGCGAAATTTCCAGACCTTATTTCAAAACCTTGTGTTTTTACTTTCAAAAATGTCGAAACTCAATAATTTTCAATCTTGAAAATTCTCAAACTTCTATATTCCAACATTTTCAGGACTCTTAATATTTCCGAAACGTCAAAAACCCAGTTTATTATTCATAATAACATTTAATTGAGGAACCCCGCCTAAAATCTTCGCCTCAAGCCCCGTAAAACCTTGAGACGGTCCTGTCCGTGACTCCCATTATGGGAGTCAATGGGAGTCACGGGAATCATGACTCCCAGTTTGATTCCCAAGTTGACTCCCAGAGTGAATCGCCCCTCGTTTGATTTTTGTCTACTCGTTGCATCACGATATAAATTTATCATATTCAATGAGTGGACAAGGATCGATCAAGTTTTCAAACATCAAATAAAAAATTTCCACAGAAATAATATTATGAAAATGATATTGAAAATATAAAAAAAAAAAAACTCGACGGGGTAAATTTCGGAAAAAGTCAGTATATATATATTTATATGTATCTATATCTCAACATTACAAAAACAAGAAAAAGAAACCTGTATCGTCCTTCGGTTTCTGAGCTGTTGAGAAATTAATGCGGAATTTTCCCCGATTTTCATCAACTCTCAGCAATTCCTAGCGCGTTTTCTTTAAAACAGGCAAGGAAGAAAACAGCATCGTTTCATAATCGTTATCGATATGGGAGAAAAGCGTAATGAAAGAGAAAAAGCCACAAGTCGGCGAATGCAAGCGCGGCGAAAAGGGCGCAAGATTGATGCATTATTGCCGTCGCGAGCGCGTTAAAAACGGGGCTTACACGCACAATTCACACGGCGGATTTTCGCCAGTTGCACGGGGACGACGGGGATAACATTGTAATTTCAGATAAGCGTCTCCCAGGAGAGTCGCATTGTGAACAATCCCCCACGTGCACGCGCCCGTGCAGCGCCCGAGAATGTGGATGCTCACGCACACGCCCTCGATTTTCCCTACACTACGCGCTATCTCCCGAGCTTTCATATGGTAGCTACCCCGAAAATATTTTACGTTTCGATTTCGAGCTTTTCCGCCGTTTCCTCTTCTCCCTGTCAACCCCCTTTTTTACATCCACCTTTTACCGAACAGTGATTTTACGTCAGTCTCGTCTCGTTTCCGTTTCCTCCCGCAGCAGCGTTATTATACAACCGCGCGTTTGAGATAAGCGATTGTTATTGTTCCTATATACTCGCATTTTAATTCCATCTACAGTTACCAGTTTTCTTGCGTCGAATAAAGGAGCAGTAAGGAAATCAGTGTAAACTTGAGTAAATCACGCGCTATCTGCAGATACAAGCTTTAGTCTACTCTCGAGAGTTTACTCACACTCACACATTATATTTAATTATTGTACGGTGATTCGGACATTCTTTCCAACACTCTTTATGAGTGGAAAATCGAATATTCGTAAACATTTTACCAAACGCCAGAGAAGGTTTTGAAGCTTGGAAAGGCTTGAATTCGCGTCTTCGAGATTCTGACTTTTTGCTCGAAACTTATATTGGCTAATAATAATAATCGATGCATTATTATATCCACTGTGAAGTTAATGCTCTGTGAAAATGTGCATCAGGGACGACTGTCTTTCAATTGACTCGAAGACACGGCGGATTTGAAATAGTGATTAGAGTAATTATTAGTCAATCCTCCAGGTGCAGACGTTAAAAGCGTTACCCTGCATCATTCGACGGCTACTGTACGTGTGGTCAAAGGCCGCGGCTCCGCCAGGCATGATAAACCACGTATATCCAGTTTCAATTGACAGAACAATTATCACTGGCGGTTCGCCGGGGAGCGGTTTTTTTTTTTTTTTTTTTTTTTTCGAAAAGTGGCGCGTGGGCGAATCCCACGATATTTCACGTCTTGCTCCAACATTTTCATTAGCAGCATTCCAATGTCTTCTTTTGCCACGCATCTGTGTTGTTCTGTATCATTCGAGTAGAATAATTGAAAACTGACAGCCGAAACAGAAATTTGCTCGTATGAAATTCAGAAAAATTTTAAAAATCGAGCGCATTGCAAAAAAGTATATTTGGAAAAAAAATAGTGAAACAATACTGATTTTCACAAGAGTCAAAGTTTTCGAGAATAGTACATTATGCACCGAGGAGCGGAAGGATGCTTTTCTTCGACGAGGCAATTTTTGCAGCCTCGGCTACGCCTTGGCTGCAAAAATGCCGAGTCGTAAAAAAGCATCCACTTCGAGGTGCATATAGTTTTTTTTTGCGAAATTTGCCCGCAGAAGTGGCGTTTCGCATGCCGGAACGAGCGCGACGGAAGTAGCTCGTTTACGAAGGGTGTGCGAAGAGGAATAGGTGCGTGACGTTGCGGACAAATAAGTGACGTTGCGAACAAATAGAATGACTTTTTTCGTTAGCGACGAAGTCGCGAACGAAAAAAGTAAAAAGTAAAAGAGCTGTTTGCGTGCGCTTGTTCAGGCAGCAAAACGCCACTTCGGGGCAAATTTCGTAAAAACGTCATAATTTGGAACATTTAAAACATTTCAAGATTTTCGACAATTTTAGGAATTTTCGAAGTTCAAAGGATTTCGAGATTATTAGAAGTTTTTAGAAGTTTGAAAATTTTTTTAATTTCAAAAACTGAAAATTCCGAAGTTGTGAAAAAGTTTTGAGAATTCTAAAAATTGACAATATTTTCATGATTCTTGAGATGACGAAAATTTAATGAATTCCGAACATTTCGGGAAACCTAATGATTTGGGATATATTTGAAATTTCAAGATTTTGGACAATTTTGAGAATTTTCAAAGTTTGAAGTACTTTGAGGATTTTGGAAGTTATTGGAATTTTTGAAATTTCGAGAATTTTTAAATTTTCATAAATTCCAGAGATTTGTAAAGTTTCGAAAATTCTCAAAATTCACAATATTTTCATAATTCATGAAATTACGAGAATTGCACGAATTTTTTACATTTCGAAAAACTTTTTAATTTGGAACATTTCAAGATTTCCAAGATTTTCAACAATTCAGAGAATTTCGAAAGTTTTGAGTATTTTGATAATATTCAGAATTCCAAAAATTTCAGAATTTTCAGAGACTTACGAAAGTTGCTCAAATCTTGAAAATTAAGGCAGTTTTCATAACTCTTAAAATTCTAAAAATTTTGGAAATTACCAAAATTTCGAGAAACTTTTGTTTACTTGCAACATTTTTCACATGTTTCAAGATTTTTAACTATTTTAATGAATTATAAGGTTTAGAGGATTTTGAAAACACTCAAACTGTTTTGAATTTTCAAAATGTTCAGAATTTCGAAAATTTTAGAAATGTCAGAGATTCAAAAAATGGGTTTATAATTTGGATTATTATTAATTGGAACATAATATACTATTATGATTGCATGAAGTATCACAGATTATGGATAATCTTAAGTAAGTTTTGTCTAAATTTATAGTATCTTCCATCGAAAAAGTCCAGTTCTACATGATCTATGTTGAGCTCGTTTCCCAGAGTGCATAGCATATTTATAATATCTTGCTTGTCTACCAAAAATCCTCGCGTGTAGGTCACGAATGTTAAATGGTTTCTGAATAGCCGTAGAGGTGCATTGAAATTTATCATTTGCAAGATCTGTGGAGACACTATGATACCGTGGACGATTTTATACAAAGTTAGGACATCTAGTTATACATTCTCTCTTCTTGCATTTAATCATTCTCACAGACGCGTTTACCACAAATCTCGTTGAACATCCCAAGAATCAACTCCATAAAGTAAATTTCCTTTTACAATAATTAATCAATTGAAAAAAATACGAGCAACAGCAAACCTCTGCAAAGTGTGTGAAATGATGATTAAGAATGAAACAATGCCACTGGGCACTGATAATAATGATAAAAGTAATATTCGAGTCATTAACAGTAGGGTGAAAAGCGCTGTGTGATATAGGAAACATGAATTATGTGACGACAAAAATTCGATTGAAAGAAAGAATTATCGCGTTCCGTTCTCGCAGCCTCATTTCCATGCATGATTGCGCAAAGAACATGCAAGGGAATCGACGCGAAATAACGCTGCGATAACAATGTCGTCGAATATTGAGGGTTTTGATTTAAAGTTTTTCTGTACAGTTGAAGCGCGCGCTTTGGGACGTATGTCAGTCAGGAAAGCGCGCTCGACCGTAGGAAGCCGCAAACAAGGGTGTTGTAGAATCTAAGCAAGGGGACGACGCCGCGCGCCGGTCGTTTCTGCAGCACCGCTGCTGCTACCCCTTGCGCAATTCGCCGACCGCTCTTGTGGCTCCCCGCATTTTACTCTCGAGAGGAATTTGGTCTCCTAAATTAAAAGAGCTCGATCCGACCCCGTGCCTTGGAAACACCTTTTTTCGAAGCTGTTTCAAGATAGATTTTTCATTGTTTATTGGCATTTTTTTGACTAGTGTGAAAAATTTGGGGAGGAATTGTCTTTCAAAATTTCCACACCTGCGCGGAACAAATTTTCTGTATAAAAAAAAAACACCGTTTATGAAAAACATGCGTATTGCATATTCACTGCTCACACCGAAATTATCACAAAATTTTGTTATGGTATAAAAAATATAAAGTATGGAAAACTTCTCATAATGTGTTATATGCATTATACATTGACGGCAGATTTTCCATTGCGCACTCATGTTTTTT